>NW_026471633.1:0-11623 GCF_026875155.1 Cherax quadricarinatus | reverse complement strand
TAAAAAATTTGACATTTAGACAGTTTGATTTTTTAATGGTTCTTAAAGTTACCAAGTACTACATAAAGTTTTTCAAGTGTTTTCCCAGTCTTTAGCATGACATTCGTCATCTAAGTACCCCATATAAACCTCAAAGATATTAGTCATGAGCCTTGAAACGTGTAGGGGGGGATAAAATCCAAACGCCATATGGGGAAGTGAAAAGGCCCTGTGGAGGGGAAATGAGTTAGCTCTTGGTTTCCCTCGTAAAAGAGGGACTTCCCCAAAACCCTTGTAACAGTCCGGGTTTAAAAAAGATGTTATCTCCGAGTTCGTAAAAGTCCCCTCAGGAAGTGGGAAAGCGATTGGGATAGTTTTGCATTTAACTTCAAAAGTCAATCACTGGGCCCCAAGTCCCTCCTTCTTGGATTAGGCAAGGGCCTTTCAAGGTGAATTGCTAGGTGCAATAACTCCATCATCAAGATTTGATTGATCAATTCTTCTGCGACAGAAACTTGTAAATGAGGATTCTTACAAGGTATATAATAGGCTAGCCCCCGGGTTTCAAGTGGGATAGATGGGCAAAAATTTTCGTTATACCAATTTCTCCCCTGGTAGGCAATGGCTTTACGACGTTTGTTAAACAGAGTCAACAAGCGCTTGATTCATCTGGGAAGTCGTGGGAGCTATGTTTTCTCCTAACTGGGGGGAACAGATTGATCCAGGGAAGTGGATGAGGTCCCCTGGTAAAATTTAGCCCCGCCCCATGGTCAGGTGACAACTCACCCTTACCTGAACAGGGTAAGGATTGTGGGGGAAATTTTTTTGGTCCAAATATTCCCACAGTAGACCCAGCATGGCTTTGGGGTTGTTGACCCGAGGACCCTTAAACCCCCCCCCCAAACAACAAGGATTCTTTTTGGGGGTTGGTAAGTTTTATTTAATTTATGATTTACTTTTCGGGGAAAGGAGTAGGAGGTTTTATGGTAATACACTAATATTGGGTTTACAAAGGATTGTAGAAAATGATGGGAGTAGCCCTAAGCCCTTTAAAACATAGGTAGGAAATAGGCCGAAATGTAGGCAAACATTGGGAAAAATTTTAGGGGGGAAATGGCAGCCAGTTTGAATGGGGGGGCGAGGTCACAAAGACAGAATGCGTCCTTTTCGATAGACTTCGACTGGAAAGACGTCCCCTGAACATAGGCGGGCCCCCCGTGTTTCACATCTAAACCGGGGAAAATCTGGCAGAGACACCGATGTACCGTAGATGTCTCCTCCATCAGCCCATCAGTAAGACGAGATTTTCACCTTTTCCAGTAGGATCTGGCCAGTGATTGGGAATTGGGATTGAGTTAACTGAGGCCCCGGCGTGCTAAAGAGAATTGCCCAGTAAGTACCACGTCTCAGGCGTTGAAGCTGGTCTGAGTCTGATAGTTATATTTGGGGATAATCCCCTTTGGATATAGGAATTTCTGGGGTCGGCGGGACACTAATAACGTTAAAATTTGCGGGAATTTAATGCCCCCCGGTTGCACGTGATTCCCAAGGGGAATTCTAGGGGGGCTAAAGCTAGGCTTAGGAAAGTTGAAGATCAGGATATATGCTGCAACACCAAGAAATTTTGCCCCTTTATACTGCATGCAGGGGGTTTTTTGCAATACCAATCATTTGTGAAAAATCTGTCCTATAACCCACTTGTGAGGCTGAGGTACCCTTTTCCGAGCTCGGGAACAGATTTGCCAGGGTAGGGACCATTTGGGGGAGCCCAACAATTTTCACAAAAAGTGGTCCTTAAACCGGATTTGGAATAGCTAGGTTTTAAGCTTCTAGCTAGGCCAAGTTAGGAACCATTTAACATTTGGGGTTAAGCTATCATAGCTGGGGCCACAGTGGGAAACCAGTTTAAAAAAGTTAGGTTTTAAGTTAGCAAAACCTGGGTCAAAGTTACTCAGAGGCAGGCCAAGCTGACTATCAAGAAGTTGTTTTTTGCATTTATTTACAGGCAGGCCAGGTAGGTAAGAAGTTGTAAATTTTAATTTTTTTCAGTGTTTACAAGAATCCAGATAGGGACTTGTTTTTAAATTACTTACGGGGATTTGAAGGTAACCACTTTTACTAGGTTGTGCAATATTTAAAAAAGGTTATAGAGCTAGGACAGATTTAACTTTTTATTATTTACAGGATTTTAAAAAAGCCATTTTAAGTTATAGCACACTATGGGTTAGGTTTTACCTTACCCAACCCATCCCGCTAAACAGATAAGCTGGGCACATTTTAGGCCAAGCGTTTACATACATTTTTATTTTTTTTTCACAAGTTAATTGTTGAATTTGTTGTGTTAACCAAGTGATTTTAAATTTGATACTGCCCTTTAGTTGTGATTTTCATTGTTTTGATTCATGTTAATGGGGATTTGTGAATTATACTGAGACTGGGTTTAAAGCCCTGTAATTATTTGTGGATTGTACATTTTAAGTGCTGGGTTTAAGCTTTAAATCGTAAATTTTTTTGGGGATTTGAGAGCAAACTGTACTTTTTTTTATTCATAGTAGAGTAAAATAAACAAAGGGGAAATTGTTAAGCTTGTGAGAAGCTTAAGACTCGTTTTCTTACAAACCCCCCCCCCCCCCAGAGTGCTTGGGGTGGACGGGGTTTAAAGTAAAATTTAGGTCACACTCCTCTTTAAACTTCGCAATGGCAGATGGGGGTTGGAGAGTTGGTTCAGTGCTAAAAAATTAAAAAGATCAGTAGCAGCATACAAAGGGCACTGAACAGAAGCGTAACAGGTGAAAGGCTCTTGCCAACGCAGAATGTAGTGCATGTTTTTGCAGAACCTTGAAGAGTTTGGGGGAAAAAAGGGGGGAACCCTATTGAAAAGCATTTCAGCTTTATGAGCAAGGCATTGAGGATGGGGAATCCCGGGGGAAAGTTTTCAGCAGGCTAGGGCGTTTCATAAGGATGTGTAGTTTGTATCAGGAGATAATTTTACAAAGATAAGTTAAGTACATTAAAGGCAGTTTTCCCAAAGGATGGTGTTGAAACGCGGTCCCCAAAACCACACCCTGTCAATATGTTCCCCAATTTTGCCCCACTGAAATTTACCAATTTGAGGGAACCTTAACAAGTAATTGGTTTTTGGGGATCAGTTTAGAGCCCAGATAGATGCAGAAATGTTTTGTAGATCCCGCAAGGGGTTGCAGTATTTGCGGTCGCGCTAAAGGGAAACCCTTAGATCGGCCCGGGACTACCTTTAAATGACGCAATTTACCAAAAAGCCAAAGACCAATTAAAAGACATTTTTGGCAACATGGGGAGATAAGGTAGTAAAATTTATCGGTTTTGGATCTAGAGGCTTGCCAAAAACCGTCAAGTTAGAAAAGTTCCGTTTTGAGGTTATAGCTTGTCAATATTTTCGAGTTTTGCATGATGGAAGATTAAAAAGGGATCCTTAGCAGGGATTCAGGGAAATGGACACGACATTTCAGATTTATACTTAAAACAGGGACGAATGGTTTCCCACGATGACCAAATTGTTAAAGGGTTGGGGGATCTTATATCTCCCCTGAGCAAGGTCGGGGGGGAAAATTACCTACCAAGGAAAAAAGTCGGTGATTTCCCCCAGACATTCGAGGATAGCCTAAACCCCCCCCAAAAGTAGGCAGTTTTATGCCCAGGGGAACCCTCCCCCAAAAGGGCCAAGGGAGAAGCCAAAAAAGGGGGCCGTATGAGACGGTGCTGTTTTGTGATAAAGAACACGCTATTTTCAGGGTGTTCAAGTTTCACCCCCTAAAACCCAAAGGGTTAAAAGGGCAAAGAGATTTGAATTTTTGTTTCAAGTGTTGGGAGAACATTTTGCCAGGGACTGTAACACCATGCTAGGGGTGTCGGGGCTGCCGGAAGGAAAGACCCACAGTGCACGGTTTCCTAAGATCCCGGATTAGCAAGTTAAAGGAGAGAAACTGCAAGAAAGGGGCGAGAGCAAAAACAAGTCAGAAGAAACGATAGTGTGGGGTGATACGGCCCCGAGAATTTGTTCTGGTGAGCAATTTCAAGCTCGGTGGCCTTCCCACCTAATGGCGGTGGTCGCAAAAGGGGAAAAGTCTGAAACCCCCCGTTTGTTCTTCGGTGGGGCACAGAGATCCTTCATAGCGGGGGAAATCTAACCCACTAGGTTGAACTGGGAAGTTTTTAAAAGTTGACATAAAGGGGGAAGGGTTTGGTAGGGAAGTCCCAGCAGGTCACCCAGTAGTAAATTTTGGACGGTAGGTTAGCCGGGCATCGAGGGGAAATTTCAGCCTTGATTAAAGAGGCGCCCAATTCATTACCACTGGGGCTGGCGGAAGCAGTCAAACTTTTTAGGGGTTGGGTGTGAACTAGCAAACCAGAAATGTACGACATGTTTTAATGTGGGATATTGGTAGGGGGGGGTTACCTAGACGAGTTCGTGTCTACGAGAAGGGTTATCAAGGAAGGTGGGGGCCCGTACAGGTTTCCAGGGGGTACATCGTAGGAGGCGAATACCAGCTCACTCCCTGGACCCCCGGGGAAAAGGGGGGCTCTGGTATTACAGCGACTGAGGCTGTATGTTTTATGCAGATTGGTGTGACGAAGGGCCCGTCGAGGGCAAGTTGGGATATCCGACAGTGAGCCCGGGCCATAAACTTGGACTGGGTTAGTAGGGGTTAAAGGTGACCAGCCCCCCCCAACACGAAGAGGGCGTATCGAATTATTGAACCATGTGCAGTTCGGGCGGGCCCGTATTGGTGCGACTCCCTGGGAAAAGGGCCACCCCCCGTGCCCCTAATTTAAAAAAGGGCACGGGTCAGTTAAATTTTTGGTAACAGCCTGACCAGGGGGGTC
This sequence comes from Cherax quadricarinatus, assembly GCF_026875155.1. Classification (NCBI taxonomy): domain Eukaryota; kingdom Metazoa; phylum Arthropoda; class Malacostraca; order Decapoda; family Parastacidae; genus Cherax; species Cherax quadricarinatus. The sequence goes on along the minus strand of NW_026471633.1, from coordinate 6,781 downwards.
TGGTGGGGGGAAAAATGATGATATTAAAGGAACAGCTGGCCCTTGGTTAACGGGAAATGCCCCCCAAAGCCAGCCCCGGGAAAAACCATTATCTTCCCCACATGGAGTCACCAAGGAGTCGGAACCACTCCCCTCAGAGTATCTTCAAGCAGCTGCAGGCGATCCCCCAGGCCCTCGTTTAACGACTGTCGCTCACAGGGCCCTCCCTGACGCGAAATTGCAGATGTGTTTTGAGATTCAGGACGGGGAAAAGTACGCCATCGGAGACATTTGCAAAAACCCTTCCTACTATTGGGTTTTTCAGCCACAGGTAGGGGGAAAAACAAGGTTCTTGTGGCTGGTAAAAGGGAGATGCCAAGCAAGGGTATGTTTTCCTATAATTCAGGGCTGTTTGTTTGGTGCCACTAGTTCACATTCTATTCAGGTACCATGACTCCCCCTTGTAACTTTAAAAGCCCCCTTAAAGAATTTTCTGAAGACCCATTTTATGTAGACAACATGCAGGGGACCCCCCAGATGAAGGTGTTGATGGTAAATTTCCGAGGTTAACAGGAGATGCTCTAGAACATGCCATTTAGAGAATGGGTGACAAAAAAATCCAAGTTGCGGGGCATGGTGGAAACATGACTATCTGGCTACCCGTGCCTGAGGTAACTCGGGTTTGGGAAAAAGTGGGGAAATCAAGGAAAACAGACTTGGCAAAGAGGGAAACCTGATGGGGAAGGGAAGCTGACCAGGAGGGCTTTGCTGACAAAGTGCAGACTGCCTTTGATCCTTTGGGTTTGTTTCACCCCTCACCTTTCGAGGGGGGTGCTAGAAAACAGACTGGGAGGAACCTAGGTTGGGACGCCCCCTGCCAGAAACAGTCTGCCAGGAGTGGGATCTGGTTAAAAAAGACCCAGCGGATTGCACGGTTCACATTCCCCCGGTCCTCGGGGGCACGGGCGGGGTTTTTGATTTTACGTCTTTTGTGATGCTCCCCCAGGGCCATGGGGCGTAGGTATTTGGTGGCGGGGACCAAGTAACTGGTCCCAGTCGTGCGCGGGGGACCCCCCTGAAGGATTGCTCGTCCCCCCCGTAGGCTCACGGCGATGTTGTGGGGGCAAGACTGGGGAAGTACGTAGAGGGGGTGTTAAGTAATTTGAGGGGGACACACCCTAGTAGGGACAACTCGGAGGTGGCCTTACAGTGGGGGCCCGAAAAGACAGGGCTAAACTCCCTATGTCAGGAAAACGGGTAAAGGAAAATCGGGGAATACAGTCAACATCAACAATTCTGTATGTGCCCAAGATCAAAACCCCCCGACCGGAAAAAGCCAGGGGTACACACAAAGTGAGTAAAAAACGAGCTTTGGGTTTAAAAGGCCCCGATGGTTTCCGGGAAGGATTGCTGGCCCAGCAGAAAACGTGGAGACAACAGCGCATAGTACATTTTGCGGGGGAACACACACTGAATTATTTGCCCCCGGCGTCTCCTGTGGAGAAAAATTATAGGAGTCACGGAAATGGTATTTCGATTTTTGAGGAAGCTGCATGAAAAGGTAAGCCAGGGTCGAAGTTGTCTCTAGTGGGTCCAGAGAATATTGGATAGGCAGTACCAAAGGGGGAGGGTTTCCCGGGGTGTGGAAGTACTTGGACCCCCCAGAGGTTTTGGCGTCAGGACGCGTGTCCAACGAGACGACTCAGGGAACAGCAAATTGGTTCATCATTGGGATTGTTCCTAGACATCGGGGCTAAAAAGATGCGGGGGGAAAAATACAAAAATTGACTCAGTATGGGGCCAAAAAAAACCGTGCGCTGGGAAAGGGGGGTGGGCGACAGAGCTATTTATACAAGTCCCATCAGGGACCTTACATGGGGGGTTTGGAGATACCTCCTGCCCACGTCAGAATTACTGGGTATGAAGGGTCGGTGCGTCAAAAGGGGCAAAAGTTTGCACGGGTTTTCCGGCGGGACGATGGGGGACCCTACCCTACCCCGGCCCCCCCGCTGTCAGGGGGGGTACATATGGGCAGGCCCTTTGAGACTGTAGGAAAAGATATACGGGGGCTTTCACATTGAAAAAAACCCAGGAGACGTTAAGGAGGGCCCCCGAAAAATTTTTGCCTTTTACCTGTGCCCCTACTCGACGGGATTTGGAGTTGGCAGAAGATATCGACAGAGACTTTTTTGTGAAGTTTCAGGGGGTTTTTCTGCCAGATTCTCGTGCCCGCGATTATTAAACTCGGCAATGGCACAAGCTTTAGGGCGGCCCAAAAAAAGTTTCAGGAATTTTTTAGGGACAACGGGGAATACGGGAAACCTGAAAAATAGAGTGGAGTGGGGGTTCATAGCTCCCGGGGACCCCGGCAAGGGGGTTCTATGAAACATGGGGGGCACGTCAAAAGGTGCATTCGGAAGGTTTTTGCACGGCAGGGGGGTGACTGTGATGAACTGAGGACAGTGTTTTTTTGAGTAGAGGAAAAGGGTTTAAAAACAGGCCCCCTTTACCTACGTACAAAAGGGATTGACGAGCAAGAATCTCCCCCCCTCACATGCTGTTTTGGGAAAAAGGTTGAGCCCTTCCCCCCAATTTGAGTCAGTCTTCCAAGGGGGGATTATTATGGGCCAGATGGGCCCCCCCATCAATGAAGAACTGCACGGATCAAAAACAGATGGGAACATCCCGGACAAAGAACCAGGTGTGGGAGGATTTCTTTAAAAACCCTTGCGGGAAATTTCTATGGTGCCGACCCCGAGGCGAATAGATGATGCTAATGAAGGGCCTGGTGCTGGGGAATCCCAGGCGCCGAGGGCACACTGGCTCTTTCTGGGAGTGTCAACCCCCCAGACAAGGTGGGCGGTTGAGAATGGGGAAAGTGAGAATGGAAAAAGGTGTCGAGACTTTTAAAACCCATCAAAAGGCTTTTGCCCCTTTGAGGTCCACCCCGGGGGGACCGGGACATGAGAAAACAGACCAAGGTTGAGTGAGTGAGTGGCCGGACGACCCCGTCGAACGGGGCTCGAGTACAGGGCCCCCTGGGGGGGGGCCTGCGGGGGCAGACTTGATCTAGACTTAGCGCCTACCTTCGCCGGCGGGAGGATTTGGGAAAAATTTTTTGGCCAAATGTTCCACAGCTAGATCCGCAGGGTCGGCGTTGAGCCAGGACCCTTAAACCCCCCCAAACAAGCAAGGCATTCTTGGGTTGGCGGTTGGTAACTTATTTAAATTTTTAGATTTACTTTCAGGGAAGGAGTATAGGTTTACGGGAATACACTATATTAGGTTTTTAAGGGGATCTGTAGTAATGATAGAGTAGACCCAAGACCTTAACATAGGAGGGAAAAGGCCTAATGTAGGCAAACATTAGGAAAGTTAGCTAGGGAGAACTGGCAACCCTAGCTTGAATGGCGGGGGGCCCGGTCCAAAGCAAATAGCGTCCTTCTTCGATAGACTTGACTGGACAAAACGTTTTCCGTGAACATCAGGCGGGGCCCCCCGTGTCTTACTTGAGACCTGGGGAAAAACTGGCAGAGACACCCCGTGTACCGTAGATGATCTCTCCCTCGCCCTACAGTAAGACGAGATATTCACCTTTTCCAGTAGGATCTGGCAGTGACTTAGGAGATTGGGATTGAGTTAACTGGGGGCCGGGGTGCTACAGAGGGTAGCCAGTAAGGACCAGGGGCTCAGAGTCGTCTGAATTTGCGTCTGAGTCTGCATAGTTATACTAGGGGTACAAACCCTCTTTGGGTATAGGGGAAATTTTTGGGTGCAGGCAGGACACTAATAACGATTGAATATTGCAGGAATTAATGCTCCCGGTTGCATGTGATTCCCAAGGGGAAGTCCTAGGGGGCTAAAGCTAGGCTTAGGAAGTTGAAGATCAGGATATATGCTGCAACACCAAGTAAGTTAGTCCTTTATACGTGCATGCAGGCGAGGTTTCTTGCAATACCAATCATTTGTGAAAAATCTGTCCTATAAGCCACTTGTGAGGCTGAGGTACCCATCTCAGAGCTCGGTGTCAACAGAGTTTGCCAGGGTAGGCGACTCACTTGGAGGCAGCCCAGACAAATTTTCACAGATAGTGAACAAGGTCAACAAGACTGGTATTTGCTCTGAGACGAACACTGTGACCAGAAGTGTTAGCTAGGAAGAAATGGATCTTAATATCTCTTACAACATGTAAGGATGGTTCAACAAATAGACCTTTTACTTTGCAAGAATCACTGTCAACTAGGACGTTATCACCATCTGGAACACTAGGAACAACAACAGACACTCTAGTGAGGGCACTATCCGCGACAGAAACGTCTTTCTGCAGACGGCATGTGACATCAACAAGAGATGGCATTACTAGTTGCAAGTAATTGTTTTCCGACAAGGCATCTCCTGTGGAGAAACTACTACTTGAACTAGCAGACATTGCAGGGATAGGCTCAGCACTCAAGGTAGTCAGAGCGTCCTCGGACACTTGAGGTAACTGGACACTATCTTGCAAGTCTGAAGTTGCAGGAACACAGACAGGAGTGACAGGATCACCAGTGCCTGACCGCTTGGGTACGCTACTGGAAAATGCACTGGCCTGTAAGGACTTAATTCGAATGTCGTACTCTGCGGCAGTATGGCAGATCTCGGATCCAAGCTGGTAACCCCAAAATGGTACGATCAAGTCATCAATTTTGGCATGCCATCGATAAGGGTCGAGCACAATGCGTAAGTCTCGCATGGAAAGCAAATCCCCGTAGAAGGTCACCAGGGAAAGTAATCTGGTCGACAACAAGGAAGGAAGCAGTGAAGTCTCTACCTTGGATAGAAAAAGTGAGGGAAGTCCGACCTCGGACACGCAGGTGAGAACCAGCTACTCCACTAAGGGAGGACACATGAGTCGGTTCTACGAGAAGGACATGTCGTAACTGCTTATCCCTAAACAAACTAGACCTGATAATATTGACTTGCGCACCAGAGTCCATGAACAAATGAACGGGCGCATTGTGAACAGATGCTTGCACTATTGGGCCTATGGTTGCATTGGAAGTTATGTGCAAACAAAAAGGTGGATTGTCATCAGAAAAGATTTGTTCCACTTCATCCCCAAAATCATCTACGTCAGAGACGTGTGAAGCAACATCATCAGCAGGATTGTCATTCTCGAGACTGCTTAAGGCTTCAAAGAAATTGTGAACGGGGATGGTGTACTCATTATCACCTACTGTCACCATGGGACGGTTTGACTGGAGCGCTCAAATTTCCCCAAATTGGAAGAATGAGCCTGGTTCTGGTTATTTTGAGAACCACGATGTCTGTTTCCTCTACGGGTTCTGCGGTTGGAACGGCCACGGAAAGACCTAGAGTACTGAAGGTTGTACAGAGCATTGCACTCAGATGTGTCATGTCCATGTATTCTATGATAAGTACAGTAGGGAAGATCTGACTGGTACTCATCATCAGTACGACGCCTCTTAGGGTAACTATCAGGACAATTGCAATATGGCCACGGAACCCACAGTTGTAACAAGTCTGCTGACTATGGTTACTGAATGTACTATGAATACTACGAGGTTTATAATGACTCTGTCCACTGGTCCTTGGTGATCGCTGAGATGGTTGACGAACACGATTTGTCGCTGTGGCACAAACAAGATGTGGTGCAGACTGAGGCATAGGTGTGAAATTACTTTTGATACATGGGAAAGTACCCTGGGGGCATAAGGAACGTACATGATTTAGGGCTGCAAGTGGTTCCATCGTCAGAGTTGGAGGATTAGCCTCATAAGCACACACGGAAGCAGGCGGCATTAGTTCTTTGATTGCTCCAAAAGCTGCTATTTTAGCAAACGACGCTGTGGATGGTTTATCCTCGTCAGGGACAAAAGCTGAGGACTGGACAGCATTGATAAATGATTATAAAAGTTTGTCTAATCTAACAGCAAATGCACTCAACGATTCATTAGTCATGGGTGTAGCATTCACTAGTTCCCTAAGAACGACATATGGATCAGCTGTTTTTACTGGTACGAGGAAAGAACGAATCAGTTCCTCATATTGTGACTGTTACAAAAAACGCGATTCTAAAAGCTTAGAGATCTCCAGTGAATACTAGAAAGGACTGCCCTTCTAGCATCCAGCCTGTTACTGGGTTTTCGTAACAAGTAGTCAGTATCCTTGTCCAATTATCCATTAGAATTCAGTATTATTCAATAGTGCTTCAGGATTACAACTGGTAGGCTACTAACTAGAGAAATTAAAATTTAATAAATTTATTAAGTCTAGAGGTATATTATCAAATTAAATTAAATTAAATTAATCACAGTAATCAAAATAATATCACTTCTCTCGAGATCAATATTATTGTGCTGAAAGCACATATCACATTTATAATTCTTAAGTACCGTCTGGTACATTAACATTTAATAAGATATTACAAATATGTACAAGTAAGTTTGTGTGTATATGTGTATGTGCTCTAAGTAGTTCACTAGGTCTCACGACTCGACTAGACTTAAACAAGTGACTGACAAAGTCCTCAAATAAACTAACTTCTTGACCGACTGGCAACCAGAACAGTCTGCTTGAACAACAAAAAGAATGCTTAAGCCCAATAGCAATACAATAAGCAACTGCGACACAGAATCAGGAACAAGGAGATAATATAATGACAGTAAGTAGGGACCATCTCCACAAAAGTCACAAAACTCACATACTACTGAATCTAAGTTCAGCATAAGAAAATCCCCGACTGTGATAATACACAGAAACCAGTACAAATTAGTCATAAGCTATATTAGGACCTTTTTTG
>NW_026471632.1:0-7500 GCF_026875155.1 Cherax quadricarinatus | reverse complement strand
CCAAGGGACTCTGTACACTGTGTACGTCAGGCCCATACCTGAGTAGGGCAGCACCTGTTTGGAACCCACACCTGGTCAAGCACGTCAAGAAATTAGAAGAAAGTACAAAAGGTTTGCAACAAGACTAGTTCCACAGCTAAAGGGGAATGTCCTGCGAAGAGAGGTTAAGGGAAATCAGCCTGACGACACTGGAGGAGAGAGAGTTCGAGGAGACATGATAACAACATACAAAATAATGCGGGGAATAGATAAGGGTTTGGACAGAGAACAGGATATTCCAGAGATGGGACACAGACACAAGGGGTCACAATTGGAAGATGAAGACTCAGAAGAGTAAAAGGATGTTAGGAAGTTTTCTTCGGTCACAGAGTTGAAGGCAGTGGAATAGTCTGGAAAGTGAGGTAGTGGAGGCAGGAACCATACATAAGATTTAAGGAGGTATGATAAAGTCATGGAGTGGGGGGGAAAAGAGGACCTAGTAGCGACCAGTGAAGAGGGGGTCCGGGCCCAGGAGCTATAACTCGACCCCTGCAACCACAAAAAGGTGAGTACAAATAGGTGAGAATTATACACACACTGGAACAATTTGAAGTGGTAAGGCAGGACCCAAAAAACAGCTTTTAAAAAGTATGATAATGTGAAGAAGGAAGGAGGAGAGATCACTAGGAATGACCAGGAAGTCGTGAGGAGCTGAACAAATTTTTTAGAGATTTTATTCTGAGAGTAATCAAGAGCACTGCCAGAGTCACCGCGTTTTGTACAACACTGGAAACTTACAGCCATTTTGGCTAAAAATGGAACGACACTCGTTTTAGTGATTAACGAACCGAAATCCACAGATTAGAGTCCCTAAGAAGGGGCAGTTTTCTCCGTTTCACACATTGTTACATGGAACAAAGGAAGCTGCAAGACCCCACCATCTTTCTGACAACAACAAATCGGTCCTGTAACTTGATGATTACGTTCCACTTCCCCATTATCTAATCTTGCTTTCTTTGCAAACTGTGTGTGTCCCAGTTCAGTTTGTAGGGCTTGATAACGCTCCTTTATTGAAAATAATAAAAAAAAAACAAAAAGGGTAAAAAACTTTTGTCTTTAAAATCAAGTAATAAAAATTATTGGAGGCTGTTGTTGCAGTGAGTGGAACTTGAAACCTAAAACAAAATTGAGGTGCGTATGTACATGTGTGTGTGTGGGGGGGGGGTGTTAAGAGAAGGTTCAACAGGGGAGTATAGTGCTATAAATTTAGGCAGTAAAAGTTATCTAGACCTATATAAATATGGCTTTTAAAATAAGTTATCCAAGGAATAAAAAAAAACTAAGGATGATGCTCTGTAGTTCCCAGAGGTTTGTTGATGTGACTGGTGAGTGTAGCACACTGTTGATGTGACTGGTGAGTGTTGCACACTGTTGATGTGGACTGGTGAGTGTAGCATACTGTTGATGTGACTGGTGAGTGTAGCACACTGTTGAGTGACTGGTGAGTTGTAGCACATGTTGTGTGACTGGTGAGTGTAGCACACTGTTGAGGGGACTGGTGAGTGTAGCACACTGTTGAAAGTGATGGTGAGTGTAGCACACTGTTGATGGACTGGTGAGTGTAGCACACTGTTGATTTTGACTGGTGAAATGTAGCACACTGTTGATGGATGGTGAGTGTAGCACACTGTTGATGTGCTGGTGAGTGTAGCACACTGTTGATGTGATGGTGAGTGTAGCACACTGTTGAGTGACTGGTGAGTGTAGCACACTGTTGTTTTGACTGGTGAGTGTAGACACTGTTGATGTGATGGTGAGTGTAGCACACTGTTGATGTGACTGGTGATGTAGCACACTGTTGATGTGATGGTGAGTGTAGCATACTGTTGATGTGACTGGTGAGTGTAGCACACTGTTGATGTGAAATTGGGGAGTGTAGCACACTGTTGATGTGACTGGTGAGTGTAGCACACTGTTGATGTGACTGGTGAGTGTAGCACACTGTTGATGTGACTGGTGGAGTGTAGCACACGTTGATGTGACTGGTAGTGTAGCACACTGTTGATGTGGGCTGGTGAGTGTAGCACACTGTTGATGGGGACTGGTGAGTGTAGCACACTGTTGATGTGACCTGGTGAGTGTAGCACACTGTTGATGTGACTGGTGAGTGTAGCACACTGTTGATGTGACTGGTGAGTGTAGCAACTGTGATGTGATGGTGAGTGTTAGCACATGTTGATGTGGGTGGGTGAGTGTAAACACACTGTTGATGTGACTGGTGAGTGTAGCACACTGTTGATGTGATGGTGAGTTTAGCACACTGTTGTGTGACGGTGAGTGTAAACACACTGTTGATGTGATTGGTGAGTGTAGCACACTGTTTTAGTGGACTTTGGGGAGTGTAGCACAACTTGTTGATGTGACTGGTGAGGTTTAGCACATGTTTTATGTGACTGGTGAGTGTAGCACACTGTTTATGTGACTGGTGAGTGTAGCACACTGTTGATGTGACTGGTGAGTGTAGCACACTGTTGATGTGACTGGTGAGTGTAGCACACTGTTGGATTTTACTGGTGAGTGTACACACTGTTGATGTGACTGGTGAGTGTAGCACACTGGATGTGACTGGTTTAGTGTAAACACACCTGTTGATGTGACTGGGTGAGGTTTTAGCACACGTTGATGTGATGGTGAGTGTAGCACATGTGATGTGACTGGTGAGTGTAGCACACTGTTGGGGTTTTGATGGTGAGTGTAGCACATGTTGATGTGACTGGTGAGTGTAGCACACCCGTTGATGGACTGGTGAGTGTAGCACACTGTTGATGGCTGGTGAGTGTAGCACACTGTTATGTATGGTGGAGTGTAGCACACTGTGTGTGACTGGTGAGTGTAGCACACTGTTGATTTTACTGGTGAGTGTAGCACATGTTGATGTGACTGGTGAGTGTAGCACACTGTTTTATGTGACTGGTGAGTGTAGCACACTGTTTTATTGTGACTGGTGAGTGTAGCACACTGTTGATGTGACTGGTGAGTGTAGCACACTGTTGATGTGACTGGTGAGTGTAGCATACTGTTGATGTGACTGGTGGTGTAGCACACTGTTGATGTGAAATGGGGAGTGTAGCACACTGTTGATGTGACTGGTGAGTGTAGCACACTGTTGATGTGACTGGTGAGTTTTAGCATTACTGTTTATTTGACTGGGGAGTGTAGCCCCACTGTTGTGTGATGTGAGTGTAGCACTGTTGATGTGACTGGGGTGTAGCCACTGTTGATGTGATGGTGAGTGTAGCAACTGTTGATGTGACTGGTGAGTGTAGCATACTGTTGATGTGAATGGTGAGTGTAGCACACTGTTGATGTGACTGGTGAGTGTGCACATGTTGATGTGACTGGTGGGGTGTAGCACATGTGATGTGAATGGTGAGTGTTTGCACACTGTTGATGTGATGGTGAGTGTAAGCACACTGTTGATGTGACTGGTGAGTGTACACACTGTTGATGTGACTGGTGAGTGTAGCATACTGTTGATGTGACTGGTTGAGTGTAGCACACTGTTGATGTGATGGTTTAGTGTAGCACACTGTTGATGTGACTGGTGAGTGTAGCACACTGTTGATGTGACTGGTGAGTGTAGCATACTGTTGATGTGGGGCTGGTGAGTGTAGCACACTGTTGATGTGACTGGTGAGGTGTAGCACACTGTTGATGAGACTGGTGAGGTGTAGCACCTGTTGATGTGACTGGTGAGTGTAGCACCTGTTGATTGACTGGTGAGTGTAGCATACTGTTGATGTGACTGGTGAGTGTAGCACACTGTTGATGTGACTGGTTTAGTGTAGCACACTGTTTATGTGACTGGTGAGTGTAGCACACTGTTGATGTGACTGGTGAGTGTAGACACTGTTGATGTGAAATGGTTGAGTGTAGCACACTGTTGATGTGACTGGGAGTGTAGCACATGTTGATGTGACTGGTGAGTGTAGCACACTGTTGATGTGACTGGTGAGTGTAGCACCCTGTTGAGTGGACTGGTGAGTGTGCTATGTTGAATGTGACTGGTTTAGTGTAGCACATGTTGATGTGCTGGTGAGTGTAGACACTGTTTATTTTGAATGGGAGTGTAGCACATGTTGATGGATGGTGAGTGTGCACACTGTTTATGGACTGGTGAGTGTAGCACATGTTGATGTGACTGGTGAGTGTAGCATACTGTTGATGTGACTGTGAGTGTAGCACATGTTTTATGGACTGGTGAGTGTGCACATGTGATTGACTGGTTAGGGCACACTGTTGATGTGACTGGGAAGTGAGGGACCACTGTTGATGTGATGGTGAGTGAGCACACTGTTGATGTGACTGGTGGTGTAGCACCTGTTGTGTGACTTTGGTGGTGAGCACACTGTTGATGTGATGGTGAGTGTAGAAAATGTTGATGTGATGGTGGTGTAGCACATGCTGATGTGACTGGTGAGTGCAGCACACTGTTGATGTGATGGTTGAGTGTAGCACATGTTGATTGATGTGAGTTAGCACACTGTCGATGTGAGGTGAGTGTAGACACTGTTTGGGGGATGGTGAAATGTGCACACTGTTGATGTGACTGGTGAGTGAGTACTGTGATGTGAAATGGAGTGTAGATATGTTGATGTGCCTGGTGAGTGTAGCACACTGTTGATGTGATGGTGAGTGTAGCACACTGTTGATGGGATGGTGAGTGTAGCAATGCTGATGTGATGGGAGTGTAGCACACTGTTTATGTGACTGTGAGTGTAGCACACTGTTTATGTATGGTGATGTAGCACACGTTGATGTGACCCGGTGAGTGTGACACTGCTGATGTGCTGGGGGAGTGTGGATACTGTGAGTGATGGTGAGGTAGCATTTCTGTTGATGGATGGTGAGTGTAGCACACTGTTTATTTTGACTGGTGAGTGTAGACACTGTTGTGTGGGCTGGTTTTAGTGTAGCATATGTTGATGTGATTTGGGGGTGTAGCACACTGGCTGAGTGAATGGTGAGTGTTAGCATACTGTTGATGTGACTGGTGAGTGTGCACATGTTGATGTGACTGGTGAGTGTAGCACATGTGATGTGATGTGGTGTACACACTGTTGATGTGACTGGTGAGTGTGCAACTGCTGATTGACTGGTGAGTGTGACCCCTGTTGATTGACTGGTGAGTGTGCTCCCGCTGATGTGACTGGTGGTGTGCTACTGTTGATGTGACTGGTGTGTAGCCATACTGTTATGTGACGGTGGTGTAGCAACTGTTGATGTGACTGGGAGTGTAGCACACTGATGATGGACTGGTTGGTTGTAGCATACTGTGATGGACTGGTGAGTGTAGAACACTGCTGAAGTGACTGGTGAGTGTGCATATGTTGAATGACTGGGAGTGTAGCACACTGTTGATGTGACTGGTGAGTGTAGCACATGTTGTGGACTGGTGAGTGTAGATACTGTTGATGTGAATGGTGAGTGTGCACACTGTTGATGTGATGGTTGAGGTAGAACTGTTGATGGATGGTGAGTGTAGCATAAATGTATGGTGATGGTGAGTGATAGCACACTGCTGATGTGATGGTGGTGTAGCACACTTTTTGATGTGACTGGTGAGTGTAGCACATGTTGATGTGATGGTGAGTGTAGCACACTGTTGATGTGAACTGGTGAGTGTGAATGTTGATGGGAAATGGTGAGTGTAGCACATGTTGATGTAAGATTATATCAGCGAAGATCTTACATTAAATATCAAAAGATTTTGTCATTATGAAATATTTTGTAAATGGGGTATATAGCGCTGGGGTAATGAAAGCACTTTGGTTCAATTCCTTACATCAGAAGCCCCGTCGCTAAAAAAAGGAACCTTTTTGATGGGACATGTTTTCAATTACTGCACAAGAAATGAGGTTAAAGGGAACTGAACGGATGAACAGACGTCATTATGCGCTATGGACGAGAGAAAAGGAATTTTCGATGGTCATAAGAGTGGGTTGCGGGGTTGACCAAAATATTCATATTAATAAAGTCTATAAAGGGCAACAAAAGCTAAGCGTTCACAAAATTTAAGCTGTAAATAGTCCAAAACAAAATTTGAAAGTATTCTTGCAGTTGTTAGATAAGAGTAAGCAAATTTTGTTCATTTTAAACTTGGTAAGGACGTTGCCTCTGTGTTGTGTTATACGGAAGATAAGCTGCATCCGCTTTTGAGACACTGTGTGTACTACAAAGTATCAACATGCATGCTTCCCCCGTCGTTGTTTAGTGATTAGACGTTTTTTTCTACGTCAATTTTATCTCACCCCGCCAGGCAGTCTGTGATACGGGTACAGTTCGATTGTTCTGGGTTAGCGTGTTTTGATAAAGGTGACAGTGGATGCTGTAGCTCGTTGAGGTTGGCTACGGAGTCGTGGCTCTTCTTGGGGGGGGAAAATATTGGTGGCTGTTTTTTCTCCGAAGTGGTATTAATTCTCTCCCGGTTTGTTTGTATTAAGTTAAAGAGTACTTGAAGTCCGACAGGGAATGGCAAAGGAAGTAGGCGTTTTTATTTTTATTTTAAATAGTTCTTTCTTTTTTTAGGAAGTGTGGGTGACAAAACCCGTATGCTCTAAAGAAGAACAGATGATGGCCTCTCTTTGTCCCCGTGTCGTGGGGGGTGGAAAAGTACTAAGGTCGTCCTTCTGGTTTCTTTCGAGTTTTTTTAGGTTGTGTTTTAGGGAACAAACCCGAATGGGGTGGTTGTTTCTTTCTCCTCTATCGTAAATGTAGGCTGCCCCCTTTGGGAAAAAATGAAGAATCAAAAAAAGGGATGCTTACAAAGCCCCCGGAGGAAATCCAAACAGAAAGAACATGAAAAACCTGGGGTAATTATGTCGGTGACCTTTTTTTCAAAGAACGCAGTAAGGGAAAAAGCCACGAAAACCCGGAAAACGACGGTGGGGGAATAAAAATTTTTAAAAAAGGAAAATAGGGCCATGGGGGCATTTCAAGTACTTTTGCTCTCTCTTTTTTTGAGCACTGATCACAACCAAATTTTAAATAATTCACGGGCCACACACGCAAAAAAAGCATTTTAAAATTTTGGGTGGGAACTTGTTCACATTAAATTTTTATTTTTATAAAATATATTTTATATATATAATTTTATATTTTATTATATTTAATAAATATAATATATATAAAAATTGCTGCAGGGTTAGAAAAACAGTAAAGGAAAAACTAGGACATATTTATTGGAAAAGTTTCGGTCCCGGGATTTGTCACTTCTAACATGCGAAGAAAGAAAAGAACAAGTTCAGGTAAGATCCAAAGGGATGGGGGGGGGCGGGACAGACGAAGAATAGTGCTGGGGAAAAGGGGGGTTTTGTGTGAAATGAGTCGGGCTTAACCCAGCGCCCAAGTCGTTTTGTGGGGACAGATGTGAAAACAGAAATTCAGGCTCTTTGTTGGGACTCCGGTGGGTTTTAGCGGGGAGGACGGGAAGGCGAAGTTAGCCAGAGAGGGTGTAGAATG
>NW_026471630.1:0-11382 GCF_026875155.1 Cherax quadricarinatus | reverse complement strand
TTAAATTTTGTTGTGAGCCCCCCGGTTTTAAGGGGGGAAACTTGGTGTGGGGGGCAACATGGAACCAAGCTGGGACAAGAAGGCTGTTGGAGACAAATCAACGGGGAAACCAAAGATACTGTGGAAACTTCCACCCATTTTCGTGCTATACGAATGGGGGGTTTACGGGAATGTCCAACGGCCCCAAGGAAGCACGGGTGGGACGTGGTGAGACATCCTTGAACCAAAACCCCAAGACCATTGAGAAGTCTTGCAAATTCCCAAAAAGTGAAAAATGTGGTCGACTACTGAGAACACATGACGAACGATGCCAAGGAAGAAAAAAAACATTGTTTTTTGTTGGGGTAGCCATTTTGGCCCAATGATGGGGGCATTCTGTTAAAGGATGGAGTAGGAGACAGAGATTTTTTTCTAGGGCGGGAAGAAGGATATTTTTAGCCCTAATGATATCTGAGAGGTAATGGGAGAATCCTATTATCTGTCTCAGTGCTGGAGGTAACGATCTTGGAAACGTAGGAGTGAGGATGATTCAGGTTTAATCAGAATAGAGATAATTAGGAAGTAGGATGGGAACCATGCTTAGGGTTTTTTGCCAAGGAGAGGATTGGAAATGAAGGGTTGTCCGGGGAAAATTGGTGTCAATTGTGGCTGGCAAATACTGTAGGAAAAGCAGTAAATTCATTGACAACTGGGACTTCTTCTATGGCAGAAATAATGTATCCCAGGGAGGGGGTTCACTTATTTTGGGTCTGGGGGGGGGCATGGAAACTGCAGTGGAGGGAGTGTTAGAACTTTTGGGGAAAATTAAAAGTATATTTTCCCGAAAATGTGTTTTGGTATGAAATTAAATAAAAAATTTTGTACTTAAAAAAAATTATGTTTTAAAAAATGGGAAGCCTGCTCCTGCGCAGACGGGACTCGCCATTGTGTTTGAATTGAGGGTACACAAACGTTAGTGAATCGGAAGGTTTTCGTGTTAGAGGGAAAATTGGGGTGACACCCCTCAAATAGGAGCCGAAATTTTTTGGATGTGCATTTCTGCGATTTGAGATTCAGGCGACTGAACAAGAAGCTCCAGGAGCCTAGGAAAAACTGTTTTGTTTTAACTCTGGCCAGTGTTATTTCATGTATAGATAAGGCTTTCGAGTATGTACACCTTGATTTTCCCTCAAATTTTGGGGAGTGATTTTAAAATATTTTCCTTCGTTTTGTATAGTTAAAATATAATTCTTCATTAATTTAATTACAGTCCACCAAATTTTTATATTTACCGAATTCCTGGGGTATATACAATTTTATTTGTAATTAATGGTCTAGAGCAACTTGGAAAATGTCAGTTTTAGGTATCGAAAAAGGGGCATTTTTTTTGACCTAGGTGTCCCAAATTCCTACTTTTTCTATGTAACCTGATAAATTTAAAATTATCTTTGTTATTTTATGGTAGTACATTAGAGTTACATACAGATAAAAGTAATTTTTACAATTAATTTGCCTGTTGGGGCCATCGAACCAGAGTAATTAGTGAAGTCATTAATTAGTTAATTACTTAATAATTATACTAAGTGAAATAACAGAAGGAGGTGGATGTTAAGTTCACAAAATTTACTTAATGTGTAGTGCATTATAATTACAATATTAATTTGGATAAGCCAGGTGTGCTAAGATTATATTGTGTATAATATTAATTTTGCTATGCCAAATTCTGGCAAGGATTTATATTAACTTGTATAATATTAATTTTGATAAGCCAAGCTGGCTAAAGGATTACATTAATGTGTATAATATTAATCTTGCTATTGCCAAATTCTGGCAAAGATTTATATTAATTTGTATAAATATTATTGTGAAAGACAATTCTGGGCAAGATTTATATCAGTATATGTGTAATTGATAAGCCAAGTGTAGCTAATTATATTAATGTGTATAATATTAATTTTTTCTATGCCAAATTCTGGCAAGGATTTATAATTAATTTGTATAATATTAATTTTGAAAGCCAAGTCTGACTAAAGGTTAGTATTAATGTACATTTAAATTTTATATTATAATTTTCTTACATGTGTAATTACTAAGCTCAAGTGTAGCTATCATTATTAATGTGTATTTAAAATTTATATTATAATTTTCTTACATGTAATTGCAAGTCATTTAAATTCTCCAGATCACACTACAAAGGTTTACAGCATGTTTAGAGTTAAACTGGAGAAACACTCTCAAAACTTTAAGTAATAAATATAATCTGAAGGAATCAAACTGGTATTGAGTGCCATGGTACAGAATAATTAAACTATAAAACACTTGAATGACTCTCGAACAAATATCACAAGGGTTATTTTGGTCTGGAGGAAATAAGGCTAGGTCTAACAAGAATTAATGTTCAGTTTGCAGACCAGCCAACTAATTCATTTTAAAGATGCAACACATAATAACTCTGAGGTATCTGTCAAGTTTCACAAAGGGAAAAATTATCAAAATATTAATAATCAAAATTCATTTCCATAAAAGAGTTGCACAGGTGCATATCAAGTAGCAGAATCAGACATAATGATTCTCCACAAGGTAAGAAGAATAAGTACCCCCCCAAGGGTAGTCCAGTTAATAAGAAACCATAAAAAAAAGAAGTTGTCTTTTCTGCAAGGGTACTCTTTTTTTCTAAGAATTGAAATGCATACAATTCTTTGAAGATAAAGTTGAAAGATTGGGGGAAATTGGCAGGTGTTTAGATGTTTGGGAATCACAATGAAAAGGATTGTCATGCCAAATTTAAACAACTGTTATAAAGAAAAAAAGGAAGACACCATATAGTCAGTGAAAGGTCTATATGAAAATTTTGAAAATAAGATAATGTTGACAACCCTGACACAACAGTGGCAAAAGTAAAAATTGTTTGCTAAGTTAATAATGATGGTTTTGCTAAAGTACCTTATGTGTTACAGGTAAAAATTGATGATAAAAGGATAAATAAAAAAATGAACTGCAAAAATGGACCGGGGGAATCACAGCGTATTTCAAAAAAGTAAATGTCTTGATGGTATGAAAATACAGAGGGGAGCCCAAATTTTTAAAATTTCTAGTTTTCTCTCGATAAAAGGGCTCAATTGTATGACACTGTTTATGTAACTGTCAGGTTGGGAAAAGAAAAAACTGTTAATGCAGTAATTGTGATAGACTTCCAAGAAAATATCTACAGTGGGGTTAGTAAGCTACAGAAAGACTTTCACATAATGTAAATTTGACCTTCTGGTGTAAGTGATGATTCTGGGCCCAATAAATTTTTTGAAGGTTTGACTTTTATGCCTCCTTTGAAAGGGATGGTATAAAATGTGGTGTCAACCTTTTGAAGACTGCAGGGGGCCCATGAAAATTAGGGTAGGATCCCTCGTGATAATAATTCATGACTAGAGGAAACTACAAATACCTAACGTGTGCTTACTCATAAAATCGTCCCCAGTAAATTATTTCACAGAGGATGGGTTGACCCAAAAAAAATTTGGGGGAATTAACACATTGGAAAAAAATGAAAATAAAAAAGCCAGACGATTCTTTTACTCGGAACAGTCCCTGAAAGATGTAAAATTTGAATCTGGAAAAACTGGTACGACTTCGGGGAGACTGAACCATCCAGAATTGCCCAAAATTACAGAATGGCAATGAAAATTTAAAAAGGCTCAGCTCGCGAACTGAGTAAGACACCAGAATTGTTAACTGCCCAAAGAAAAAAAAGTGAGCATTTAAATTTAAATAAATTTATAAAAGAGGTACTTCCAAGAAACCAAAAATTTATGACACTATTTGCCACATCAGGGATGAAAAAGGATCAAGACCAACCCCCTTTGAGGATTGTTTAATTGTATCCCGGGAGAACAAAAATGTACCTATTTAAATGACTGTTTTGACAAGTCCGTCGGGGAGGGAAAAATTAGGAATACTTATTAAATTTCAGATAAAGAATTTGTTTTTTACGTACATAAGAAAACTTTCCTAAATGGTTTCAAAGGCGCCCGGGGATTGTACCCGCTTCTATCCCTGAAAATCCTAGTGCCCACTTAGCCCTCTAAAAACCTTTCGCTTTAGGAGGTATTATTTGGTGCTCCATCCAGTCCGTTCCACTTCAGGCGACGATAATGCCCCCCTTTAAACTAGGGGGAAGTCCATTGATAAAGAATGAGAAGCAATTTTATGGGGAACTTTTCCTGGTGTAATGTAAACTGAAGGAGCGTTAATGATTTTTGAAGAGGCTAAAAATATGCAAATGAAAAAATATCCTCTGAGGGAATGGAATGTAATGCGCCTTTAAAGGAAAAAATAAATAAAGATTACCCTAGAGATGAAGTGCCAAAATGTAGTAATGTACTGCGATTAATTTGGGGATCTAGAGAATTGTTAATGTTAAAACCAATAATTACGTATTCCCAAAAAATTTAACTAAGGAGTTTTTGCTGCTGAAGTTTCCCCAAAGTTTTGACCCACAAGCTTGGCACCCTTTACTATAAAGGGAAATTATTAAACAAAAGCAGGAAGCTAAATTTGGTTGGGATGAAACTCTCCCTGAGGAAATTTCTTAACAGGGGGGATGAAAAATTGGCGTTATGAAAAAATTCAAAATGTTGGATTTTCCCGGCCATGTGGCCAATAAAAGGGAAAAATGTACCCCAAATTTTTTTTTGTGATGCTTCAAAATTGGGCATTGGGCAGTTGCTTATTTCAATGTAATAATGTTTTTTCTTTTGTTAGTCTAAGGCAAAAGTGCCCCAATTAAAAACGTACTTTACCTCTTAGAATTAACAGCCTTTTTGAGGTTCAAATTAGCAATTAAAAAAGAAAAATTTGCAGGAGATAAAATTAGGACACTGTAATTTAGTCTAAATGGGTACCTTCAATGGATTCGTAATGGAAACAAAAAATTGTGTACATAAAAAACAGAGCGCTAAAATTAATAAATGCATATTTTAAAATTAATATATACCGGGTGAGAAGAATCCGCTGTTTCTTGCCTCTGGGTTTTATTTATTCTAAATTTGAAAATGCTGTATCATGGTTTAAAAGGACCGGCGGGTTGGAAAATAAAGTAATTGGCCTGTACAAAAGGGTACATTTCCTTTTGAAATTACTGTGACCCCGCCCAAAAGTTTGTCCTTCTTTAGCCTTTGTAAAAATAGGTTTTCTTCTTACCCAAACTAATAAATGTAACAAATTGGGTTTAAATTTTCTAAACAAGATGAATATCCAATAAAACTTTTACATCCTCTTGAATTTTTGGTAAAAGGGTACAGGAAGAAATCAATAGAAAAGAGATTTAAAAGATAATGGAAAGAAAAATTGTGAAAGGTTCCAAAATAGAGAAATTGGGACTGTATTTAGAGAACAAGTAATTAGGGGCAGACGTAGTTACAAAAAGCTGAATTGGGTGATTATCTAAACACCTTCTAATGCCAAAACTAATAATTTTCAAATTTGATTGTTTTTAAACCCCTAAAAAAGTAATGCATGTGGGGTACAAGATACCCCTTTAAAATTTTATTAGGGAAACTTTCCGGATTTCCCCAAGGGCGGCAAAGTGTAAAAAGGGTGATTAATCTTGTGTAATATGTCACCGGGGATGCCAAAAACCTATATGTACCCAGGCCCCCACCATTGCCCCAAAAGACATGTACAATTGTGAAACCATTTGTGTAACAAAGGAGACAGTGGTCCAAAAATTTTAACAGGTATTTAGATGGGGTTCCACTGAAAATGTATTTTTGTTTTTTCACCTGTAGTGTTACTGGGGGGAGTTTTTTAGAAGTGGCCAGGACTTGTCTGCAACCCGTTTATACAGCCCGTTTCGAAAAATTTTCAGCTAGGGGATCCGGGCCTTGATTTTGATGATTTTTTGAAAAAGCCAAAATTTTTTTGCAGGGCTCAACATTTGTTGAGTTTTAAAAAATAGAACGATGTTCAATCTCGTTAAGCCCGAGGGTGTACCTGAAAAATTTAATTCCCAAAACCCCTTGGCTGGGAGGGGGTTACGAAAGACTTATAGGCACGTAAGCGTGTCTCCGTAAAGTATACACCGGAAAAAATTAATTTTGAAGAATTTTTGTGCAGTGTTAGTGGAGGCAGAAAATCGGATAAATAATAGGCCCCCCCGTACATAGTGAGCACCTGATACGATGTATAACCCTCTCACCTAATATGTGGAAAGGGAAAATTGGGAAGCTGCCCCGTTTTATAAGATAATTTGGAAAAAAAAAATGATGAAGATTAGAATGATCGGCATGTTGGTAATAAATTTAAAAATTTTTTTAAAAAAATAATTTATCATTTTGGGCAATGGTGGCATAAGGAAAATCTTTTTTCACCGTGAACTTTTAGGTGCGACAGAGGCAGTAAATCACAGATCATTTAACCAGGTGACATTGGTTAATTGACACGCACAACATCGAACATTGAGGCCTCTGGGGAAATATTGACATTGTACCCCAAAACACAAGGTTGTCCGGAATGCAAAAGGGTTTGTCGGGGCCCGGAAAGTTTAGACAATTTTTAAAATTTATTTCCCCTTTGGAAATTTAAAAAAATTCAATCAAATGAAAATGAAAAAAAAAAAATTGACACGAGTGATAGGAAGGTAACGCTGACCAACTGAGCGGAAGAGGAAATCGTGTAAGACCTACAGGGGAACAGCCCCTCAAACCAGAAACCGAAGGAATGTCCCCCCTAAAGGGAAGGGTAATTAAGTCTTTTTGCAACGAAATCCACCCCCACAGTGTGGAAAATATATAGTATATTTTCCGAAAAAAGTTTTGATATGTAAAATTTAAAAAAATAATTTTATTTAATAAAAATTAATTTAAAAAAATGGGAAAACCCGGCCGCGCAGACAGGACTCGCCATTTTTTTTTGAATTAGGGACACAAACGTTATGAAATCGGGGAATTTTCGACTCTAGAGGTAAAAAAATTGGGGTGACACCCCTCAAATAGGAGCCGAAATTGTTGGATGTGCAATTCTGCGACTTGAGTTCAGGGGACTGAACAAGACAGCTCCAGGGAAACCCCAGAAAAAGTCGTTTTGTTTTAGCCTTTGGCCATGTTATTTTCATGTATAGACAGAGGGTTTTTTTTTTATAAGATACACCTTTATTTTTAAACAAACTGGTAGAATTTTTAAAATATTCTCCTTTGTTATGTAAATGTTATAATAATTCTTTTAATTTATAACATTCACAAAAATTTTATTTTACCAAATTCCTGGTGTATATGCATTTTTCATTTTTAATTAATAGGTTGAGAGCAACTTTTGGAAATGACAGTTGCAGGTATCAAGGGGGGGCATTTTTTGGGCCTAGGGGTCCCAAATTCCTACTTTCTACGTAAATCTGAAAATAAAATTATCTTTGTTTTTTACGATAGTACATTGGAATTTCATAGAGATAAATATAATTTTCCCCAATTTAAATAGAAATAGTTGTGGTATGGGTTTTTTTCGGGAAAACAGTGAAGTCCCAGTGTAGAAAATGAGTACTAGGAAACTAGTAAAAGGCAAAATGAGGTGGATATTAATGCACTAGGGGACAAGGACAAATAGGGTTTTGTGGAAAAACAGAAATGAGCAGGAAGGGGGAAAGAAAAGGGGATCTTTAAAGTACATTTTGCAATCCCCCAGTGCTAGGAAAAAGATGGCGATTGGGAAATTTGTTGCTTGCAGGTAACATTGAAGTATTTCCAAATGGACGTGTTTTAATTCAAAAAGTCGGGACATCCTCGAATGTGACATTCAGGGTTTTAAATTGTTCCAAATAGATAGAAGTATCGGGAAGGGGGTGGGGTTTGGGATTTTAGTCCAGACGCTTTAACTTTGCATAAAAACGGGTATTAAGTCTGAAGTAACACATACAAAGCTGTTTTGGGTAGAATTCCAGAGGGGCGTGAAAATTGGTATTAGGTTATATACCGCCCCCAAAATTAGATATGACCAAGGAGACTACCATGGTAGGGAATTGTTAAGGCCACTAGTCACAATAACGTAGTAATTCTAGGAGACTTTCTTTAGTCATATTGATTGGAATTTCTTGACTGGGAATTTAGAATCAAAACGACTTCTTAGAATTATCTCAGGATTGTTTTTTGAAGCAGTTTGTGACAGAGCCTAAAAGGGGGAAAAAACCCTTTTCTTGATTTGGTTTGGCATACAAGGAAACCTTGAAAATAATTTAGAAATTACAGAGAAACTCGGACCAAGCGATCACAAATCAATTACATTTAGCTTTGAATGGAAGTATGATAGTAGGGGTAGTTCAGTAATACTCCCAGATTTTCGGTTAGCAGATTACAATGGGCTTAGAGAACACTTGTCATCCGTTGACTGGAGTAACGAAGAGAGCTATCAGTATGATCCAAAGGACATTTATCCCAAAAAGGGAAAATTAGATCGAATGGAGTTAGAGATAAGATAGGTCCTCTTAAAATAACTGTGGGGATCTCACTGACAGGAGAATGAAATGTCTCTATTCTTGATAATTATTTTCCCCTTGGTTTTCACTCAGAAAGACACTGATAATATCCCCAGAATTAATTTTGAAGTGGGCTTGAAGCTGATAAATTATGCAATATCACAGTCACTAGGGAAATGGTTATCAAACAAAATAGACCGATTAAAGCAAAATAAATCCCCGGGCCCTGATGAACTTCTTTCAAGAGTTCTTTAAAAAGCGTAAAATTGAACTCTGTGAACCTTTAACTAATTTTTTTTTATTTATCTCTTCAAACAGGGGTAGTGCCTGATATGTGGAAGATGGCTAATGTAATTCCTACTTTTAAAACAGGGACAAGTCGTTACCGCAAATTACCGCCCAATAATCCTAAAACCCCACTAGTAGGGAAATTACTAGAGTCGATTATAGCTGATAATGAAAAAAGCCCCCTCGATAGGCATAATTTGATTAATGAAAAAACATGGTTTCCCCGGGGCCGTTCCGCCTAACTAATATATTACCTTTTCAGCAAAGTTTTGAGGCCGTGGTAGGAAAAGAATTCGAATTTTTTGCTTTTTTTAATATGGTTTTTTGATGAGTCCCAACAATACTTTTGAACAAGGGCTGTCATGGCATTGGGGGAAAAAATGTTTTTTAAAGCAGTTGTGCAGAACTTAAAGGGGTAATAACTGCTTCACTTAGTTCGGCAAACATGAACCCCTTTTTAAATAATCTAGAAATTTCAGGGAACGGGGCTAGCGACAAAAATAAATTTTTTTAGATTAAATGAAGTACGATAGTGTGAAAACTCAGTAACAGTCCCAATTTTCGCGTAGCAGTTTCGAGGGGCTTAGAGAACCTTTTTCTTGTTGGGGGAACGAAGAGGCTTAAATTGACATTTTTTGAAAACTTAATGTGCCAAAAAACTTTTACCCCATAAAAAATTGATCAAAAAAAATCCAAAAGGGTGAATAATGGTAAAATATCTACTAGGGCTAGAAGGGAATTTATAGGCGTATCAAAAGAGGGGGGGTAAGAAAAAGGGGATAAGAAAAGCTAAAAGGGGCTATAAAATTAAAGTTGCAAGATTCTAAACTAACTCAAAAAATTTTTTCCCGTATATTTAAAAAAGTTAGGAAAGATATTCCCCCTTAAAAATAACTATGGGCATCTTTCTGGGAAGGAGAATGAATGGGCCGATTTTAAATAATTATTTTCTTCATTTTTTTTTCACAGGAAGACACTAATAATATCCCAGTAATTATTTTTATAGTGGGGGTGAAGAAATAAATTTTTGTAACATCACATCTTAGTGAAAGGTTTTGAAACAAATAGACCGACTGAAACAAAAAAAGTCGCCTGGTCGATGAGCTTTTTTCAAGGGTTCTTAAGGGAAAGCAAAAAGGAACTCTGGAACCATTAACTAAAAATTTTAATTTATCTCTTCAAACAGGTGTAGTGTCTGTTTATGTGGAAGATGGCTAATGTAATTCCTCTTTTTAAAGCAGGGGAAAAGGGTCGTTACCGTCAAATTACTGCCCAATAAGTATTACCTCAATTGTAAGCAAATTACTAGAGCCAATTATAGCTCAGATTATAAGAAGCATCTTGATAAGCAAGCTTGGTTAATGATACTCAGCATGGATTCACAAGAGGCCGGTCTTGTCTAACTAATTTTTTAAATTTTTCTTCAGTAAAGCTTTTGAGGCTGTTGACCACGATAAAAAATTTGATATTATTTACTTGGGATTTTAGTAAGGCTTTTGATAGAGTTCCACACCAAAGACTGTTAAAGGAAGTGGCAGCTCATGGAATTGGGGGAAAAGTGCTCTCGTGGATCGAGTCATGGCTCCAGACAGGAAGCAGAGAGGGGTCCTTAAATGGGTTAAATCCGAGTGGGGATCTGAAAACAAGTGGCGTTCCAGGGGTCAGTCTTCGGCCCTTTGTTGTTTATATTGTATATCAATGATTCGATGACGAATTACTAGTGATATGAGCAAATTCGCCGATGACACAAAGATAGGTAGGATAATTGATGCAAACGTAGATGTTAGGGAACTTCAGGGGATTTAAACAAACTCTGTTCTTGGTCAGAAAAGTGGCAGATGCAGTTCAATGAAGATAAATGCAAGGTTCTGAAGTCGGGAGTGTCCATAACCCTAGCACTTGTAATTTAATGATGTAGAACTTAGCCATACAGATTTTCGAAAAGGACTTGGGGTTAAGGTGACGCAACCTTAAACCAAGACAGCAATGCCTTTAAACATACGTAATAAGGCAAATAGATTACTGGGATTATATCAAGAAGTGTAAGCAACAGAAGTCCGGAGGTCATACTGCAGCTTTATGCATCATTAGTAAGGCCTCACCTAGTTATGCAGCTCAATTCTGGTCTCCATTTACAGAATGGACATAAAAAATTTGTTAGAAAACATTCAGCGTAGGATGACTAAATTAATAATTCCATTAGAAATTTTTCCCTTTTGAAGAAAGATTGAAGACTCTTAAGTTACATTCACTTGTTAGACGAAGAATGAGGGGAGATCTGATCGAAGTGTATAAGTGGAAGATAGGCATTAATTAAAAGGGGGTTTAATAGGGCCTTGAGGATATCTCTCCAAGAGAGAACCCCAGTAATGGATTTAAATTAGATAAGTTTTGATTTGGAAAGGACATAGGAAAGTAAATTGGTTTGGAAATAAGGTAGTTGATGAGTGGAACAGTCTACCTAGTTGGGTTATTGAGGCTAGGACTTTGGGTAGTTTCAAAATTTTTGGTTGGATAATTATATGAGTGACAGGGGTTGGATTTGAGAGAGACTTGCACATCAGAGCTTATTTCTTGGGTACATTGAAAATTGGGTTGGTCAATTTTTTTGTTAGTGGGATAAATTGTAAAGGACTGCCTAGTAAAGGGCCAAAGGCCTT
>NW_026471629.1:0-11728 GCF_026875155.1 Cherax quadricarinatus | reverse complement strand
TTGAAACTATTGGGGCCCAAATTCCCTCTTGAAGATAGCAAAGGGGTCTATGGAAATCCCTTTATTTTTTGTTAAAGGGTTTGTTTAATAGTCTTAGGCCTCTTACACTTATTTGTTGTTTTTTTTCCCCACTCATGACCCCCTGCTTGCAGGGGGAAACATTGTGCCTATGCCTACTTTTTTTTTTGAAGCGAGTCTTTTGTGTACAGATTTGGGACCGATATTTTAAAGGGTTTTTTTCCGGGTACAAATTTTTAAATTCCTCTTTCTCCTTACTTTCCCCAAGGATTTTTGGTCAAGGACCCCAAACGTTCCCAGTAATTAAGGTTTTATAGAACTTATACTTGAAGAGAATTTTTCCTGTACATTCCTAGACTTCACAACCCTGCCTTAAAAAGGGCTGTAGTGTAAGTATATCAAAAACCGCGGGAAAAGTGACTTAAGATCATCTTTGGCTTGCATCCTTTTTTGAAGTTTACATTGTCCTCGCTTTTGGGGATAGTAACACTGTTATGATCCCTGAAAGTGTGATCCTTAGATATTATCAGTCCTAAGTCCTATGCACTACTTCGCACTGTTGAATGAATAAATTAGTTTTATACTCCTATCTTTTATTTCCTCAAGTTTTCCATAACGTTATGGAATAAGTGAAATTTGTGTCTTCATTAAAAATCATATTTTTTTTTTCTGCGACCACTGTAAGACTTGGTTTGTATCCCCTTTGGGTTGATTACAGTTTGCTCATTGGATGTCGCACCCCTTTAACTTTCAACGATACCATGGTGTTACTTTTCCACGCCTCTTACAGCTTGTCTCTGTCCGTTGTATAATTTCCTGTAGTATTTCGTACATCGTTATATCTCCCTTGGCCCTGTCTTCCAGTGATGTTGGGTTTTAGCTTCTCCTCATAGCTCATATCCTTTAGCCCTGAAAACCTAGTCTTGTTACGAACCTGTGAAAAAAAAACGACGTCCTTAATCAGGTGAGAGTTCCATACAGGTGGTGCATACTCCAAGATAGGCTTGAACGTGTGTGCTATATAGTAGCCTGAATTATTCTCGAAGGTTCCATAAAGTTTAAATTTCCCAACGTATATGTTTTACAGAGGTTATTCGGTTGATATGTACCTCGGTCCGATATGCTTGGTACTTCGCTTATTAGCATTCTGCTTAAGAGAGGTTTACAGTTTTTGGGCCCCTCGAACATATACTCTGTTTCTGTCCTTGCCCTTCCCACTGCACTTTATGACGTTGAATTCAAGTAACCACGTGTCAGATCAATCCTGCAAACTTGTCCAGGTCGGTTGTAGCCTTTTATTGCTTTCTCCTTTTTTATTCTCTTTATTTGTTTCACATCGGCAAATAGGGAATATTACTCTTTATTTCTTTCGGCGGCTTGTCATTCACGTACACCGGAAACAGTCTGGTGCCAGAAACTCTTCTTATGGAAACCTTGCTTGTCACACTTGCCCGTTCTTTTTGCCTCTTCATAGAGAACAACTCTTTGCTGCCTTTAGGTATTGCGTGACCTATCGTAGTGCCTTCCTTGTTATTCCAGTCTGCTCCTCCAACTTTTGTTCCATTGAGACCGGATTTACCTGTTTCTAAAACCGTGTTGGTTATGAAACTGCTCAATTCTAAGTACTCCACTGTCCGTCTTCTGATGTGACTGTAGAGAAACTTGGGGTTTTGGTTTTGGTTTTCGATGCGGTGTCATTAGATTGTTGCTCAAGCTCTCTTCTCACCCATGCATATTTGTTTCTGGCCATTATACTCGCTTGTTATTTTTTCCTCTATCTTTTCCATTACTTTTTAAACTTTTGCCCCTGTACACCCCTGGTTAAATCATAGACTCTGCTTTTAACGTTGCTTTATTCATGCTCTCTGAGTATAAATATTTCCTCTGCCTCCCGGACTTTCCAGGTACTGTACATACCGCATCTGATTCGTTGTTTTTCCTTCCATGACTCTTCCACTGTACTGCATTCGTATACTCTTTTTCCCTGTATTGTATCCTTTCTGAAAATTGATTTTCCTTTCCTTCTTGTTACAGTTATCTCCATGTTTATTTTCAGAATTATTCCCAAAACTCAGTATTGTTTGGACACTAACAATGTTAGTGCACTAAGGGGAATACTAAGTCCAACTTCGCTGACTTATTCCCTCTATTAATGTTAAATGCATCAGGTTGAATACTAGGTTGAATTTCCCTTTCCTTCCTTCTCTGGCTTTTGTCTGATTTTGTTGGAAACAAAATTTTTTCTATCCCCCTTTTTAAGTATCTGTTTCTCAAGCCTGGTGAAGATCTGCTATGCTCAGTAGCTCTGCATTAAACCTATGAAATCCTCCTGGCAAATTTTCTGTTATGGTCTCTTCCGTAACTTTGTCCTTCGTATTCCTGTCTTGGTCTTCTGCTATTTTAGTTAGGGTTGTCCACCTCCACCGGGCTTTGCTGTCCCTTTACTGTGTTGGTTATTCGTTCGACCCCCAATTTGGTTAATCCTCAAATATCCGCAAAATTTCAGTGATTATGTTTAAACGATGCTGCTGCTCCATCCTTATTCCTTTGTTCTTTCTCAAAACTCTGAAAATCACTGGGAAAATTGCTTTGGGTTTTATTTCAGTGATTTGTCTCAGAGCTATCATGTCGGGGGGAAGTTGGAGCTAGTATCTGCCATTCGTTACTCTTTATTCCCCATGGTATCTGTGTACCAAAACTCTTTCTTTGCGGGCTTCCGGTGGGCCCCGAAGATCGCAAATAGCAACAGTATGGTTTAACTGACAATCTTCAGCATGTTCCACCAGGGTTAAACATGACCTTCCACCAGCAGCATGTTCCATCAGCGTGTTCCACCAGCATGTTTTAACAGCGTGTTCCACCCGGCATGTTCCATCACTGTTCCACCAGCATGTTCCATCAGCGTGTTCCACCAGCATGTTCCACCAGCGTGTTCCAAACCCGCGTGTTCCACCAGCGTGTTCCACCCGCGTGTTCCCCCAGCGTGTTCCACCACGTGTTCCATCAGCGTTTCCACAGCGTGTTCCACCAGCGTGTTTTCCCCCAAACGTGTTCCACCAGCGTGTTCCACCAGCTGTTCCACCCGCGTGTTCCACCAGCATGTTCCCACAGCGTGTTCCTCCAGCATGTTCACCAGGATGTTCCACCAGCGTGTTCCACCAGCGGTGTTTCCACCAGCAAGTTCCATCAGCGTGTTTCAACCCGCATGTTCCACCAGCGTGTTCTACCAGCGTGTTCTACCAGCGTTTCCACCAGGGGTGTCCCACCAGCATTTTTCCACCAGCGTGTTCCACCAGCGTGTTTCCACCAGCATGTTCCATCGCGTGTTCCACAGCGTGTTCCTCAGCGTGTTCCCCCAGCGTGTTCCACCAGCGTGTTCCACCAGCGTGTTCCACCAGCATGTTCCATCAGCGTGTTCCACCAGCATGTTCCACAGCGTGTTCCACCAGCGTGGGTTTCCCCCAGCGTGTTCCCCCAGCTGTTCCACCAGCAAAGTTCCATCAGCGTGTTCCACCAGCGTGTTCCACCAGCATGTTCCATCAGCGTGTTCCACCAGCATGTTCCATCAGCGTGTTCCACCAGCGTGTTCCATCAGTATGTTCCACTAGCGTGTTCCACCAATGTGTTCCACCAGCATGTTATACCAGCGTGTTCCACGAACGTGTTCCATCAGCGTGTTCCACCGGGATGTTCCACCAGCGTGTTCCACCATCCGTGTTCCACCAGCTGCTCCACCGCATGTTTTCCCCCAGCGTGTTCCACGAACTGTTCCACCAGCGTGTTCCACCAATGTGTTCCAAACCCGCATTTCCAACCAGGTGTTCCACCAGCGTGTTCCACCAGCTGTTCCACCAGCTGTTCCACCAGCGTGTTATACCCGCATGTTAACCGCTGTTCCACCAGCGTGTTCCAACAGCGTTTCAACCAGCATGTTCCACCAGCATGTTCCACCCGCATGTTATTCCACATGTTCCCTGCAGCAATGTTATACCAGCATGTTTCCCCCAGCATGTTCCACTAGCATGTTCCACAGCATGTTCCAAACCCCGTGTTCACCAGCGTGTTCCACCAAACATGTTCCAACCGCAGTTTCCACCAGCATGTTATACCAGCATGTTCCCCCAAAAGCTTGTTTCCACCAGCATGTTTACCAGCCGGTTCCACCAGCGTGTTCCACCAGCGTGTTGCACCAGCATGTTGCACCGCATGTTCACCAACGTGTTCACCAGCAATTTATACAGCGTGTTCCAACCAGCATGTTCCCAGCTGTTCCACCAGCATGTTCCACCAGCGGTTCCCACCAGCGGTTGCCACCACATGTTGCACCAGCATGTTGCCCCCAGCGTGTTCCCCCAGTGTTTCACCGCGTGTTTTCCCCCAGATGTTCCACCCAGCATGTTCCACCAGCATTTATACCAGCAGGGGCCATCCAGCGGTTCCACCAGCATGTTCCACCAGGGGGTGTTTCACCAGCAAGTTGTACCACGTGTTTCACCAGCATGTTAACCCGCGTGATTCACCAGCGTGTTCCCACAGCCATGTTCCCCCACGGTTCCACCAGCATGTTCCACCAGAAGTTATACCGCATGTTTTCCCCCAGCGTGTTCCACCAGCATGTTCCACCACGTGTTACCAGCATGTTCCACCAGCGGTTTCACCACATGTTGCACCAACATGTGCATTTGCATGTTGCACCAAACGTGTTCCAACCCGCATGTTATCCACGTGTTCCACCCGCATGTTCCACCAGCGTGTTTCACCAGCTGTTTACCAGCGTGTTCCACCACGTGTTCCAAACCCCATGTTTCCACCAGCGTGTTCCCCAGCGTGGGTTCACAAGCGTTTTTCCCCCAGCATGTTCCACCAGCGGTTGCCCCAGCATGTTGCACCAGCATGTTGCACCCGCGTGTTCCACCAGCTGTTATTTTCCACGTGTTCCACCACGTGTTCCACCAAACGTGTTCCCAGCATGTTTCCACCAGCGTGTTTCCACCAGCTTGTTGCACCACATGTTGCACCAGCAGTTGCACCAGGTGTTCCCACAGATGTTATACCAGCGTTTCCACCAGCGTGTCCACCGCGTGTTCCACCAGCGTGTTTCCACCAGCATGTTCCACAGCGTGTTGCACCAGAAAGTTGCACCAATGTTGCACCAGCGTGTTCCACCAGCATGTTATACCAGCGTGTTCACCAGCGTGTTCCACAGCGTGTTCCACCAGCATGTTCCACCAGCGTGTTTAACAGCGTTTTTCCATCAGTTTATAGGTCGTTGTGTCTTTCAGTGTTTGCCATTTTCGTACATTTCTTTGGCAGGAATGTGTATGACAGGGTGCTTCCCCAGCAAACACGACGAACCTCCAAGTGATAAAAAAAGAGTCTTTTAGTGGCCAATGACAACATATGTTCAACGACGATAAAATTTTAGTTACTACGTCAGGAAGAAAAGGGGGAAATAAAAATAATTGTATACAGGGCAAACTCGAACAACTTATATAAACAGAGTCAAATGTGAGGACCTTTGAGATATTAGGTCAGATTTCACGTTAAATTGTGATAAACAAAATTATTGTACTGCAAGAAAATGATAGAAAGGATAACTTGAACCTTTAAAACAAAAGTTGCCATGCCAATGATGAAATCGTTTAGGTCACTAGTTCCAAGATTATTATATTTTTGTGGGACTACCGGCCTCCTTCAAAGGGAGCGAAATTGCCCAGCTTTAAAAAATGTAAGAAAACCTTTACAGTTCATTTAACACAGGCAGACACCTAAGTTTCTGGAACTGCTTAAATCCCTAGAACTGTACTTTCCCTTAAATCGGCGAGAAAATGCATCATAATCTACACTGGAAGATACTGGAGGAATTGGTAGCAAACCTACACATTGAAGTTACTACTAATGAAGACAAGAGGGTTGACAGACATGCAGGATACCTCCAGTGAAGGCGGGAGGATGACACAGAGAGAACTCAGTAAGTGTTAAGAGACCACGACTCCCCTCCCTCCAAGCATAAGGGGGGATAACCAAAAAACCCTGGCTGTCTTTCAAGAGGAACTTGACATGTTCCTTAAAACAGTTTCCTTTTCCGCAATTTGGTGCATACGTTGCTGCGGGGAGGGGGCACAACACTTTGGCTATAGGCCAATAATCAAGAGGCCTGGTCTGGGCATGGCGTAGGGGCGGTGACCTCTGGAAGCGACTCGGGAAATATGAGATGGTAGGTTGGTACCAACCCCCCGGTATGGGTGGTCCCGGCATTGGTGGTAATAGGCACCCGGGTGGTAGTGGTTTTCGGTCAGTGGGTGATAGTATGTTGGTACCTGCACTGTGATGTGGATTCTTAGTGTTGTATAATGTTGGAATCAACACTCGTATGAGTGGGCCCTCAGGAAGTGAACCCTCGGGGTTCACGCCCATGCGACCCTGTCCGTGACAGCCTCGCGGTAAATAGGGTCTGACAACCAGGCCGTTACTGCTGCCGCACGTAAACCAAACGTACAGCCCCAGCCCGGTGGTCAGGTACTGAATTTGGTGCCTGCCGCCCTTAAAGACAGCCAGGGGTCTTTTGTAATCCCACTTTTTGTGGGGAGGCAACTTGGGTCCCTAACATTTATGTATTGCCCTCTTAGCGAAACCCGTGCCCCCTGCTTTTCATTGGGGGGGGGATGTTGGATCCCCTGTCAAGTCTTCGTTTCGTAGGTTGTGATTTTCGTGTGAAATTGGGGACTAACCTTTCTAGGATTTTCCAAAGTGAGTATTACATGTGTCTACCTGCGTTCCAGGGAGTCAATCAAGACACTTCAACATTTCCAGAAAAATTTAAGTGTTTTATCGTATTTATAAGTACCGTGAAAGTTCTCTGTATATCTCAAGGTCTGCATTTTCGCCTGCCTTGGAAGGGACCGGGTGAGGAGTAACTAGCGTTATCAACATGGCGTGGAAGTAAGGAGGATTTGTAAAGCATTCCCTGAGCAGAGGGGGTGAAAACGATGATGGGGGTGGTGTTGCAGAGCTGTGTTCAAGTTTTTAAACCAGCATTGTACCTGTTTACCCACGGGGCATGAAGTGCTCCCTCTTTAGCAGTATTGTATTTGTGCAGAGTACACGTTGGTGCGTGAGCAGTGTTGGTGCAGTGTAGCAGGGTGCTGTGAAGCAGTTTTGGGTGCATTTGTAGCACTGTGCAGGGACAGGTTTTTGGTATTACTTGGCTAAGATGTGGTAATAGCTGGTTGGTTATTTGGGATAACAGTGGAGAAGGCTGGTAATGACTCGCAGATCATTAGGATACTTTTATATTTAGGGGCAGAACGTCATATGGTGAATTTTAAACCCTTTCTGCAACCAGGCTAAGACTTACACAGGAGCCCAGTTTATCATTGGAAAACAAAGGTTTCATTTGGCGTTTGAAAACTTGCTTCTAATTAATTTTGGGACTAAAAAAACAATTTTTTAACTTAATTTTTTCTTAAAAGTACAGTTTGTTAAATAGAACCCAGGGTGAACGACTTCAAGACATGATCAGGGAAAGAGATACCAAGTAAACCTGAGGAACGTGTACAGTGCTAATGTACAGTGCTACTGACACTGCTGCTGGAACTCTGCTGTACACTGCTGCTTGGACCACTGTTGCTGTACACGATGCTGGACACTGTTTAGACTGCTGCCCGGACACTGTTGACACTGCTGCTGGACACTGCTGCCTACACTGCTGCTGGACACTGCCCGGACACTTGCGGACACTTGCTGGACACGGCTGGACACTGTTGCTGGACACTGTTGCTGTACACTGATGCTGGACACTGTTGTACACTGCTGCTGGACACTGTTGTACACTGCTGCTGGACACTGCTGCTCTACACTGCTGCTGGACACTTGCTGTACACTTGCTGGACACTGCTGCTGGACACTTGCTGGGCACTGCTGCTGGACATTGCTGGCACTGCTGCGGACACTTGCTGGACACTGCTGCTGGACACGCTTGCTGGACACTTGCTGGACACTGCTGCTGGACACTGCTGCTGGACACTTGCTGGACACTGCTGCTGGACACTTGCTGGACACTGCTGCTGGTCACTTGCTGCTGGACACTGCTGCTGGACACTTGTTGGACACTGCTGCTGGACACTGCTGCTGGACACTTGCTGGGCACTTGCTGGGCACTGCTTTTTGGACTACTTGGGCTTTGGGGACTGCTGCTGGACACTTGTGGACACTGTTTCTGGACACTTGCTGGACATGCTGCTGGACTCTGCTGTGGACACTTAATGGACACTGCCCGCTGGACACTGCTGCAGGACACTGCTGCTGGACACTGCTGCAGGACACTGCTGCTGGACACTTGCTGGACACTGCTGCTGGACACTTGCTGGACACATGCTGGACAATTGCTGGACACTGTTGCTGGACACTTGCTGGACACTGTTGTTGGACACGTGCTGGACACTGTGCTGGACACTGCTGCTGGACACTGGGTTTCTGGACACTGTTGCTGGACACTTGCTGGCACTGCTGCTCGACACTGCTGCTCGACAGCTGCTCGGAAAATGCTGCTCGACCCCTGCTGCTGGACACTTGCTGGAAACTGCTGCTGGGGCACCTTGCTGGACAACTGCTCCGACACTGCTGCTCGACACTGCTGCTCGAAAGCTGCTCGACAACTGCTGCTCGACACTGCTGCTGGACACTTGCTGGACACTTGCTGGACACTTGCTGGACACTGCTGCTGGACACTTGCTGGACACTGCTACTGGACACTTGTTGGACACTTGCTGGACACTGCTACTGGACACTTGCTGGACACTGCTGCTGGACACTTGCTGGACACTGCTGCTGGACACTTGCTGGACACTGATGCTGGACACTTGCTGGACACTGCTGCTGGACACTTCCTGGACACTGCTGCTCGACACTTGCTGGACACTGCTGCTCGACACTTGCTGGACACTGCTGCTCGACACTGCTGCTGGACACTTGCTGGACACTGCTGCTGGGACACTTGCTGACACTGCTGCTGGACACTTGCTGGACATGTGTCGACCACTGCTCCGACACTGGGGCCCCGAACGCTGCTTGGGCAATTGCTGGAATGCTGGGTCGACACTGCTGCTCGACACTGCTGCTGGACACTTGCTGGACAACTTGCTGCACTGCTGCTGGCATTGCTGGACAGCTGGACACTGCTGCTGGACACTGCTGCTGTACACTTGTGGACACTGCTACTGGACACTTGTTGGACACTGCTGCTGGACACTTCTGGACAGCTACTGGACATGCTACTGACACTTCTGGACACTCTGCTGGAAAACGTTCGGACACTGCTACTGGACACTTGCGGACACTGTGCCCGTAACTTCTGAACACTGCTGCTGTACACTTGCTAGACACTACTGGACTTGCTGGACACTTGCTGGACACTGCTGCTGGACATGTTGCTGTACACTGATGCGGGCACTTGTTACACTGCCCCGCTTGACACTTGCTGCTTTTACACTGCTGCTTGGGCACTTGCTTTTACACTTGCTGGACACTGCTCAGGATTTCTTGCTGGGCACTGCGCTGGACACTTGCTGGGCACTGCTGCTGGACACTTGCTGGGCACTGAGCTGGACACTGCTGCTGGAAAACTGCTGCTGACACTGCTGCTGGACACTGTTCTGACACTTTGCTGGACAAATGCTGCTGGACACGCTTGACACTGTGCTGACACTGCTGCTGGTCATTGCTCTGGACACTGCTGAGGACACTTTGGACACTGCTGGGGCACCTGCTGCTGGAACACTTGCTGGCATGCTGCTGGACACTTGCTGGGCACTGCTGCTGAAACTTTTGCTGAACACTTGCTGGCACCTTTGCTGGACCTGCTGCTGGACTCTGCTTGCTGGACACTTACGGCATGCTCGGACACTTGCTGGGCACTGGGTGGACACTGCGCAGGACACTGCTGCTGGACACTGCTGGGAGGACACTTGCTGGACACTTGTGGACATTGCTGGAACTTGCTGGGCACAGCTGGACAATTGCGGACACTGTTGTTGACACTTGTGGACACTGTTGCTGGACACTGCTTGCTGGACACTGGTGACACGTTTCTGGCACTTGCTTGACACTCTTGCTGCTCGACACTGCGCTCGACACTGCCCGCTGGGCACTTGCTTGACACTGCTGTGGCACTTTGCTGGACAAGCTGCCCCGACAAATGCTGCTTGGAACTGTGCTCGACCTGCTGCTCGACACTTGCTGGGCAAATGCTGTGACACTTGCTGGACACGCTGCCCGGAAACTTGCGACACTGCACTGGACATTTTGTTGGACACGCTGCTGACACTGCTACTGGACACTTGCTGGACAACTTTTTGGACACAGTGCTGGACACTTGCTGGGCATGATTTCGGACAATTGCTGACATGCTGCTGGACACTTCCTGACCTGCTCTCGAAATTGCGGACACTGCGCTCGAAAACTGCTGCTGGACACTGCTGCTGGGCACTGCTGGACACTGCTGCTCGACACTGCTGCTGGACACTTGCTGGACACTGCTGCTGCCACTTTCTCGACAACTGCTGCTCCGACACTGCTGCTCGACACTGCTGCTGGAAAACTTGCTGGGACACTTGCGCTGGGCATTGCTGGGCCTGCTGCTGGACACTGCTGCAGGACACTTGCTGGACACGCTGCGACACTTTGCTGTACACTTGTGGACACTGTACTGGACAAATTGTTGGACCTGCGCGACACTTGTGGCACTGCTATGACAAATTGCTGGACACTGCGCTGGACACTTGCTGGACACTGCCCACTGGACACTTGCTGACACTGTGCTGCAATTCCTGGACACTGCTGCTGGACACTGCTGCTCGACACTGCTGCTCGACACGCTGCTCGCACTTGCCCGCTCGACCTTCCTCTCGACACTGCGCTCGACACTGCTCTCACACTGCTGCTCGACACTGCTGCAAAACCCCTGCTGCCCCGACACTGCTGCCGACACTGCGCTCGACACTGCTGCTCGACACTGCTGCGACAATGCGCGGACACCTGCTAACACTGCTGCTGACACATCTCAAGTGAACCTGTGTAAGTGCTTGTATGACGGATTTTTTACCTTGTTGTGCACAATGAAAAATGAATTTACCCTTAAGAAATAGTTTATGGAAACCCGGTTAACATTTATGTGGTTCCTCAAACTTAATTAAGTAGCCAAAATTGATCATTGATTTAAAAAAAAAATTTTTGATAGAGACTAAAGCTAAAATCGTGATTCAGGTCATCAAAAAGTCCTTAAACAACCAATTAGTTTCTTAACTGTAGAAAGTTAAAATTTTGATAGTTTATAGAGGCCTCTCTAAAGCATCCTGTCGTTCCTTCATCCCTACTCGATCATACAGCCTCCAAGAGGTATTTTTCGTTATTCCTTCATTCTGATCACTAGCGTAAAAATACACTGTCCTCTGGTCTTCGTTCGATTGATTGTTGTACTCAGACGAGACACAATTGTGTTATGTCCTTGCGAGTGTGCTAGAACGTTCCTCATGACTTGGTTGTGTTTGAAATCAAGAAAACATATACCCCCCCCCCCATATACCAAAGCTTGAGGAAGTATCAAAATGATAGACAATTATTATTTATAACAATAATTCAATACAAAGATACATGTTGTGGTTAGTGTTGTGGAAACAACTGAGTCCTCACTTCCACAACAACCACACAAAAA
>NW_026471628.1:0-11823 GCF_026875155.1 Cherax quadricarinatus | reverse complement strand
TGTTTTTTCCCAGTTAGTAGGCTTTTATTTGGGGTTTAAATTGAATTTTGTGCAGAGATTTAAAATGTGTAAGTGTGGTTTTCATCAGAGCTCCCCCTGGGTTATTAGCAAAAAATTTTTTTTGCTAATTCCTCCTTTTTTAGGTCCCTTAAAAAGTTGAAATCCCCGGGCGATGTTGGGGTGCGGGAGCGGGAAAGATTTTCCCGCGGGGTAAATTTTTTACAAGCTTTTCCCTGGAATTGCGGGGGATGTGCACCCGGAGGTTTGTAGTCCCACAATGATGGTTTTTGGGTTCTCGCCCTTTTCTGCTAAACTTCCACTACATATTGAGGCATTAAGCAGTTCGTGCAAACAGTGACTCTGCAATGTACAGGCCAACCCCCCCCCTTTTCCCTGTTCATTTTGTCAATCTGAAAGGGTTTTGTCCGGGATCCATTTCGTTTCCAAGGACCCTTTATGGGGGTTCAGTGAACCCCGCGAACATTGCCTTTGCCTCTGCAAGCAGTCCGGTGAAAGTATTTTGTTGTTGTTGCGGCTTTAGACCTTATTTTTGCAAAGAGAATGTTATCGGACTGGGGTATTTTTGGGACTGGGGGGGAATTTTTTTTCCGGCTTTTTTCTGTATTTTGGTTTTGGAGTGGGGCCATCGATTTGGGGTTTCCCACTCCGGGAATGACTGGATTTGGTGTCGATTTCTCCCAATTTCCTGCCAGTTTTTTTTCCTTCCTGGCACTAAAAAACTCTCCCTCTTGATGGGTGTGGTACCCAGGGTTTCCCCTGGCCCGGATGTTTTGTATCTTTTTGTCCCCCCTTTGATGGTAGCCTGCCAATTTAAGTTATAGCACAGCTTTCTGTATGAAAGGGACACAGTTCAGGGGGAAAAAGCTTTCAGGAAGGAGTTTGCTTTTTCCTGTTTCATATGGGCTGGGATTTTCTGGGGGGCATAGTTGCACATCCCATCTGTTTTTCCAGATTTCCCCGCCGCAATACCAAAGGGATGGATTGCACAGCTTGGTTTCCGTTTGCCTTTGGGTTTCCCGGACTGTATTCCCCGTTGGTGCAGTTTCCCTGTTTATTTATCCTCCCTAGCACCAACAATGGACTCCCACCATTGTTTTTGGGAAAATATCCCCAAAAGCTAGTGGGGTCCCTTTTTTGCTATTTCTGTGGTTTTCTGTTTCAATTGGTTTTATCTTTCTTTGACTACACTTTTTTCCCCACATGGTCTGTCCTTATGAGGGCTTATATGTATTCCTTCCCCGTATAATTCCCCACTACCTGGACAATATTCCAGTTCCCTTCTGGTCCCAGGCAGCTCTCCAGCTACCATTTTGTCTCCCAGGGGCACACCCCCCACTTCACCTTATGTCCCAGGACCCGACCTCCACTTTACCTTCTGCCCCCCGGCCACTATCGCCCCCTTAACACCCCCTTTTAACACTTTGGATCCCCCCACACAGTCCACTAAAACACCCGGATGCAACCCCCCATCAGCCCCCAAAACCCGGGTGCAAAACCGAACCCTCCACTAACACTCAGGTTCAACCCCCACAGCCCACCCCCACCAAGATGTGACCCCACCAGTTCACTAACACCCCGGATGCGACTAAACTGTCCCCAAACCCAGGATGTAACCCACACCGTCAACTAAAGCCAGGACAAACCCCCGAAGTCCCAAAAACACCCGGAGGACCAAACCGTCACTAACAGACAGGATGCAAAAAACAGCATCCAAACACCCCGGATGCAACCCCCCCGCAGACCATAACACCCTGGGTGAAACCCCCACAAATCCACTAAAAACCCCGATGGACCCCAGCAGTCAAAAACCCCGGAAGCATGCCCCGAAATTTCGCTCACCCAGGTGCGACCCGCAAAGTCGTCTCCATCATCAGCAACACAAAACAGTCCACAAAATCCCAGGTCAACCCCACCATTAAAACCCCGGGAGCAACCCCCCACAGCCCACTAAACCCACATATACCCCACCAGCAACAAACACCCGGAGCGATGCACACAGCCACTAACACCCTGGTGAAACCCTCCCCAGTCAACAACCCCCGGTGTGACCCGCCCCCATCGATTACCCCCCGGGTTTTTAAACCAACGCACCCCACTAAAACCCGATGCAACCCTACCACCCTTAAAAACCCGGATGAAAACCCACACCTTTCCTAATCCCGGATAACCCACATCATTTGACAAAATACCGGGATTGACCCAAAGTGTCCAAAACACCAGGAGCCCCCACCAAAAATTGACTACCACCGGATGCAACCCCCCCCATTCTTCTGAAAGAGAAAAATGCCCAAACAGTCCACTAATACGCAGGTGGCCCTACACAAGTACCTTTCCCTTAAAAAACTACATGTGATGACCTAAGGGATTGCAAATGTGGGCTACAAGCAGGTAAAAAAAGTGCTTTTAAAAAATTTCCAAACTAGCTCAAAAAAACAACCTACTAAAAAACTTTTTCTATGAAAACTGAGTTTCATCAATGAAAAGCCCTTCCAAAAAAAGACTAAACCCCCTTTTTCAGCTAAAAAAAATTACACTTGCCCCAAAAAAACCACCCGTGATTTGTGAGGGATGGAAAAATTTTCAGTTGGGGAAAAACCCCACTGGGAAGAGATACTTCTCTCTACGCAACCTTAAAAAATTCCCAAGTGGGCTGGGTAACGAATCAAAGGGAAAGTGCAGTAAAACCCCTCCCTGTTGTTTTATTGTCATAAAAAATTTTTCCCCCCCCAAATTTTTAAAACCCCAACTACTTTTGAATGTCCCCTGTTGTACTAATTCCATTTCTACCTCTAATCTTAAAATTCTTGGGAGTTCTGAAAAGAAGTTGCAGAGATTGGGGGAAATTTGGGAGGTGTGCAAAAAAAGAAAATTAAAGGGGAAAACAGAAAGGGGTAAGGTTAGAATAACAAAAGATTTGGGGATGAAAAATTGAATATCAGTTTGGGAGGGAGAGGTAGGAGGGGTAATTATTAGATATTGGGGAGTGGACTGTAGCGGATGGATAATAAAAGATGAGGTGAATCATGAATTGATGAGGGGAAAAAGAGTGAGGGTGCACTTGGAGTCGGGGAAAAAAAGAATTTTGTCCTTGGGGGAAAAAGAGGGATGTATAAAGGATGTTTTACAACGCTTTATTGGGTGTGAAGCATGGGTGATGAA
This sequence comes from Cherax quadricarinatus, assembly GCF_026875155.1. NCBI lineage: Eukaryota > Metazoa > Arthropoda > Malacostraca > Decapoda > Parastacidae > Cherax > Cherax quadricarinatus. The sequence continues at coordinate 8,643 of NW_026471628.1, read as the reverse complement.
TGTGGCAGCGGGGGAAAGGGCGGGGGCTTGGAGTGTATGTTGAGGGAAATGTGTGGTGTAATAAATGCAGAAATTCGTATTTTTGGAAAGTTGGGGAGGTGGGGGATTCCAAAATGTTGTCCAGAGGGCTTGGGAGGGGGTTTTGAGTGGTTGGACATGTGGGAGAATGGGGCGAAACAGAATAAAATTTAAGAGTGTATCGTCTGTATGGAAGGGGGCGGGGTAGGGGGCGGGCCCAGGAAATTGGAGGGAGGGGTAAAGGGGGTTTTGTGTGCGAGGGTTGGACTTCCAGCAGGGCTGCGGACCCTGTTTTATAGGGGTGAATGGAGACAAATGGTTTTTAATCTTTTACGTCTGTTGGAGTGTGAGCAAAGGAAAATTTTGAAGGGGTTCAGGGAAACCGGAGGTGGGCTTGAGTCCTGGAGAGGGAAGCAGTGCCCCGCACTCTGAAGGAGGGGTGTTAAAGTTGCGTTTTAAAAAATGTGTGTAAAGCACCCTTTTGGGAAGAAAGGGGGGGGGTGAATGATGGTGAAAATTTTTCTTTTTTGGGCCACCCTGCCTTGGGGGAATCGGGGCCGGTGTGATAAAAAAAAAATAAAATATCACAGAACTTCTCCTTTTTTACATTTTACCACTTCACTGTTCAATCTTTTTTATTGAAACTAACCATAGCTTGTCCTAATTAGTCTACCTCATTTTAAGAAATACTCTATTGCCCAATTTTATTTTAAATCTCTATTATTGCCCAATTTTACTTCAAACTATATTGACCAATCTTATTGTAAACTTTTATTATTGCCCATTTTTATTCTATACTTTAGTGCTAAAACTTTATTGTAAACTTTTCATCTTATTATGCAACTATTCTAATCTAGAGTTAATTACCCAATCTTTCTTGCCCAGTTTTACTTTATACTTTATTGCCCTATTCATTTTACACTTTTATTATTGCCCTTTTTTATTTGTAAAGCTTATTACCCAATTTTATTATAAACTTTTTATAATTGCCCTATTCTATTTCAAACTTTATCACCCAACTTTATTTAACTTCTTTAACCTTTTGTAACCAAAATTTTTTTTGTTTTGTATTAAACTTGTTTTAAACAAGTACAACTTTTATATTATCCTTTTCCACCATCTCACGAGCATATTATAACCAAGATATTGCCATTTTTGCCCTTTTTATTTTTTATTATTCTTTTGCTACCTTAACTTGTGTTTTTTATCTGTCAATTTAATCTAGTTATACTCTAGTTCTTGTAAACAACTTATATAACACCTTAGTGCAATTACAAGTGAGACCAAAACCCTGGCCGGGATTGAACCCGCGGTCTTTAGAGTCTCAAACTCCAGCCCGTCGCGTGTCATTACGTTTTCTTGAGTCATTACAAGTGAGAGTCTGGTGCCATTTTTAATTTGTATTTTTATTATTAGTTTATACCTAGTTGTACTTTAGCTCATTCCAGCACAACACATAGACAACATCAACTTCATTATGTGTATTAGTGACTATACTCTATATGACCAAAATGCTTTAGCTAAATACTTGTCCAAACTTCCCACCACTACAATATCAGTACTAGAACTCAACCCACAATCAGTATATAAAAAAACAACAATTTAAACCTAGAAGATGATTGATCATGTTGACCCTGATCTAAACCTCCATAATCTAACACCCAATCAAAACCTATTGGAAAGTCTTTATTACACAGCATCACAAGCCAGCACTATCCTAAACAATGCTAAAAGTCTATCAGTTCTTAACTACAACATCAGGTCCTTAAGCAACTCTGTGATGACCTCCTGGCACTCCTTGAGTTGCTAAAACACCCTTCTCCTGCATTATTCTTACTGAGCCCTGGCTTAAAGCAGGACACAATAGATATCTACCACTACCAGGATACACAGCATCCAAACTGCAGACCATCCCAAAGTTGGGGGTGGTATTGCAATCTATTACTCTAACCAGTTATCTTGTATTAGTACCACTTGCTCTAGTGATGAATATGGGGAATACATTTTTGCTAATTTTACTGTAAAAACCTAAAGACGCCTATAAAAATCGGTGCCATTTACCGGATACACCACACAAACATCCCAAATATCAGTGAGAAATTAAAGGGACTAATAACAAACAGACCAAATGAACAAGCACCACCTTTTCTTAGCAGGAGACTTCAATATCAACCTTGGCCTACCAATGATCAGCCTGTAACTGATTTCATCAACAATATGAATTTAAAACACATCTCATACCAACAATAACTTAAAAAACCCAAACCCGGCTCACTGAGACAAGTGCAACCATAATAGACCACATATGGACCAATACACTAGCCCCCCTTAAATCAGGGATAATCACAGACAGCACTACAGACCACTACCCTACCTTCCTCTTGACAAACATTAGTAAACCACCACTGGAATACAACAAAGTTTCATTTTGACTCCATGATGAGGGGCCCCAATAAGGAATTTCACAGCTGACCTAGAGACTGTTGACTGGCATACAGAATTCTCCAAGGCCAATGGTATTGATGACTGGCAGACATTTTTCTCAACAAGTTACTTAGACTATACAACAAACATTGTCCTATAAAAATGGAACAGATCATGAATAAATGGTTGGTTGCCCATGGCTAACCATCACCATTCTGAAATTCATTGATAAGAAACACCAATATGAAAGCAATATAGACAGGTCTTAATACACAAATATATTCTTAAACACTATTCATCAGTTCTCACCAAGTAATAAAGAAAGCCAAACACTATACTACTCCAGCAGATTCAATGACACAAGAGGAGATATAAAAAGACCTGGAAAAACACTCTCCCAGATTCTAGGGACCCACAAACTGAGAAAAAAACAATTATTGTTCTAACTAAACCTAATGAAACACCACTGCATCCCACTGACACAGCTAACAGATAAACGACTTCTTCTCAACCATAGGATCTAATCTCACCAATAAAATCCCACGTACCAATGCCCATGCCAGGGACTACCTTGATGGGAATTTTACAAATTCCTTCTATCTTGTACCAACTGAGCCCACGAAAGTCACCGAGATTACAAAATCACTTAAAAATAACTCAGGGAATCTGTCTCATGTCCCACCATTATTGTACAAGCGAGCGGCCCATGTCTTTCACATGCTATTTCAATACTTTTTAACAAGTCACTAGAGAAACTAGCACCTTCTCGAAACTACTCAAGACGGCAAAGGGTTACACCAATACATAAAGGCGGTGACCCTACAGATTTAAATAACTATAGGCCAATATTAAACTTACCATTGCTATCCAAAATCTTTGAGAAACTCGTGCACAGGAGACTATATTCATTTATAATGGCACAAAACGTACTCACCCCTGCCAATTTGGATTCAGGAAAAATAAAGCACTAATGATGCAATTATAAAATGCTAGATCTGCTTTACACAGCATTGAAAAAATAAGGAATATCTGCTAGGAATTTTTTTTTGACCTAAGAAAAGCCTTTGACACAGTAGCCACAGCATTCCTACTCCACAAACTTGACCTTATGGTATAAGAGGCCATGCGCTTGCATATTTCAAAATCTACCTTACTAATAGGTACAGTATGTCACCATTAAAGACACAGCATCATAACACTGCCACTTGATACTGGAGTTCCACAGGGAAGTGTCCTTGGTCCCCTGCTCTTCCTCATATACATCAATGATCTTCCAAACGTATCCTAACACCTGAACCCCATTCTCTTTGCTGATGACACGACTTACATCATCTCTCACCCTAATCTTGCCACCCTCAACACCATTGTTAACGAGGAGCTGCTCAAAATATCGACTTGGATGACAGCCAATAAACTTATGCTTAACATTGACAAAACCTACTATATTATGTTTGGTAGCAGAGCAGGAGTTGCGCAAATTAACATTAAGATCGACAACACTCTAATTGCCGCATAATGAGGGCAAATTCCTAGGCCTATACCTCGAAAACAACCTGAATTTCAGCACCCATATAAAACATTAAACAAAAAAATATCCAAAACGGTTGGGATCATCCCCAAGATACAATACTACGTGGTGCGAAATGCCCTTCTCACATTATACCACTCACTTATTTATCTATCCTCACCTATGCTATTTGTGCTTGAAGAACAACTGCAGCAACTCGCCTAAAGCCAATAATAACCCAACAAAAAGCCGCAGTAAGAATAATCACTAAATCCCATCCCTGGCAACACACCCCTCCACTCTTCATAGATCTAAACTTACTCCCTGTTCAGTACATCCAAACTTACTACTGTGCAATCTTCATCTACAGGACCTTAAATTCCAATATTAACTTGACCTAAACCGCTTTCTTGATAGTTGTGACAGAACCCACAGGCATAACACAGACATAAACATCTCTATGACTAAACCTTTACAAAAAATTCAATGTATATCAAAGGCCCTAAAATCTGGAACACCCTCCCTGAATACTCTAGAACTGCAGACACATTCATCACCTTCCAAAACTACCATTAGAAAACATCTTATCTCCCTGATACACCCAGTCAACTAATTACATGAATACCACCTGGTGGTTCACACTTACACTCACTCACCCACTTGACCATAAACACAGAATATCAATCTTAATCTTAAAATAATGAATCCTAACTAGTCATAAGTTGGCCTGTGATACTCCAATACTGAAACTATGTAATTGTGCCAAAACAAAAGCATTCACAGTGCTAAACTCACAAACTAGTATTTAGGTCACTTATCCATAAAACCAACTAACCACATAATTTGTAATATTTTAAAGTTAGGAATTAATCTAAGTCTGCCAGAAATGCCTAGCCATGCTAGGTTTTCTAGTGGCCCCCTCTGTAATTAGTATTTTAAACATGTGAACCATCAAAATATCCAAATTCTGTAAACTCAGCATTGTAATCCTTATAGAGAATAAACTTGATTTGATTTAACATAAAAAGGCACAATACCGTGACTGGAACGATACACAAATAACCCGCACATAAAAGATTTAGATTAGATTTTGCCACCGAAGTGGCTAGTTTATTGTGCACCCCATATCCATCCTGTGGACGGTAGCGCGAGAGTCATTGGATACACAAAAGGCCTAGGAACTAGGCCCAAAGGGTTAACAGGAATACATATGGATTTATATCTACATATCTATAGTTCACTTATCTGTTAAAAGCAAATTTAGGAAATTTGCTTAGTATATCTGGTATCTTATTTTCATTAATAAGATATCTTGACATGTCACATAGGTTATTATACTGTCTGTCTCTGTATTCCTCAATAAGTGGACAATTAAGCACATAGTGTTCAAGAGAGTGACCATATGCCTGATCACATAATTTACATTTAGTTTGATCATCATCTGTGTGTCTCCCAAACTGCCAGAAGTACTTGTAACCAAGCCTAAGCCTGGCCACTACACCATCAGTCAGTCTGTTCACATTGCAAGTTGCTCCATAAACATACTTATCTACGTTCATGTTATCATAGTGGGTTATAGATCTACTCAGGCTTCTAACTGCATTCCTATAATAATCATTTTCATTATTTACTTCTCTCCTAATATTATTCCTAATGCTAGACACAGTTATACCAAAGTTATATTCTACATTCTCCTTCTGGGTACTCTTCTTGGCTAACATATCAACTTTATCATGAAGGAGTAATCCAATGTGTGATGGGATCCATAGCAATTGTACATTAATTTCTTTGTCCCTAATTTTTGAGTATCTATACCTGGCTTCCCCAATGAGCATGTTGTTGGAGTCATTATATGAGTCAAGAGCCTTCAATGATGACATAGAATCAGTAATGATGACAGAGTCAAGCTCAGTGTCATAGGTTAGCTTTAGCGCCATTAGGATTGCAAACAATTCAGTTTGCAGTGTAGACGCCCAGTTGTTAATTCTTATGCCTAACTCAACAAATTTATTATCGTTCTTAAACTAGTGAGGTGGCAACAAGAGCAGATGCAGCCCTGCCAGAAGACTCCTGTTTAGATCCATCAGTGTATATAACTTGTGATAACTTATTACTACCAGCTAGGTGAGAAATTTCTTCTTGAGCAGTTGCTCTAACAAGAGATTTAAGGAAGGGATTACTAGCAATGAGCTTCTTGGGAGGGACTTGTAGGTATGTGATATTAAATGGACACATCTTCCATGGAGGGGTGAAATGCTCTTGTTGCCTACAGTGATACAGTTCATGCAGGTTATAAAACTTAATGCAATTGCACGTTTTCACAATCCATTTAGATCTGTGTGTATTTACCTCTAGACACTTGGTAAGATTCACTGTGACAGTGTCTGGTTCGTTTCTCAACATTCTAATACCGAGTACAGTGTTAATTTCAACAATCCTATCACTGATACTAGAAATACAAGCTCCTTCCTCATGTTAAGAACTTTTGTAGATCTGGGACAGCCAAGAATAATCCTGAGAGCTTCACTCTGCATTAACTCCAAGGGTTGGAGAGAACTTTCTCTAGCTAATATCAACATGGGAGCAGCATAATCAATTAAGGACCTAACATAGGCTATGTACATCATTCTCACGATTCTCACATAGCACCATAGTTGGGATTGTAGCCAGCACAGCTTTGAGAGCATTTAGCCTAGCTTTACATTTCTTGTTTAGTTGTGGTATAGTGGATTTGTTAAAGGGTACATCTACACCAAGATATCTGTAAGTTTTAACGTAGCTAATGATCTCACCCTGCAAATAGATGGGTGGGGGATGTCGTTTGCTTGTTAATATCTTTGTTTTAGAGGAAGATATTATGAGGCCTAGTTGATTACAAATTGCTTGAACTTCATTAAGAATGGTATTCATCTTCTTATTGCCCTGTTGTATGGATCATGATATCATCAGCACAGCTTATAGCTATATGTTTAGGTGAGGCAGGTAGAGCATTTAGGAGAGCATTAATCAGAATATTAAATAGCATGGGACTAAGAAACTCCTCCCTGCAGTGTACCTAAAGACATTTCTTTAGAATCACTTCTGAACCTTGGTAAAGGGACAGAGGATACTCTATTTGACAGGTATTTATTATCCAGCAGAGTAAGCTACCACCAATATTCATTTTGGCTAGTTCATGTAGTACACAAATAACCCGCACATAAAAGAGAGAAGCTTACGACGACGTTTCGGTCCGACTTGGACCATTGACAAAGTCCAAGTCGGACCGAAACATCGTCGTAAGCTTCTCTCTTTTATGTGCGGGTTATTTGTGTATTGTTCCAGTCACGGTATTGTGCCTTTTTGTTATTTATTTAGTTCATGTATTATAACGGTTCTGTTCGCAATATCAAATGCATATTTTAGATCAAGAAAAGTGGTAAAACTAGTAGAGGTGTGTGCAGTGAGAAAGGTGGAAATACAGTTCTGCACACTTTTAACTTTCATGAACCCATAGAGGTAGGGGGAAAATTGATGTCTGATTCTGTAGTATAGTCTGTTAAGCATCATTCTTTCAAAAGTTTTACAAAGACAACTAGTTAAGGAGATCGGCCTAATGTATCAGGCTGTTGGGCTTAGGGATAGGCACAATGAGACTATTGGTCCGGAAGTAGGAAGAACGCCCCTCCATGTAACTGAGATTATACAGTGCCAACAAAGGGTTATCAGGCACGTGCCTTAGAGTTCTGAGAATATCATAGGTTATACCATCCTCTCCAGGAGCAGTTGATCGACCTTTGGTTAATGCATTATCTAATTCATACTCGGTAAAGAGGCAATCACTCTCATCAATATTTTGGCTCATAAAATTAATCAGTTTCAACATTTCTTCAGAAGTACTCTCTAATTTTTTCTAATATGAGATGGAAGGCTTTCATGCCTGGATGTTTTGGACCAGTCATTTATGAGGTCATTTGCTTTTTCAAGAGGAAAGGGATGAGCAACATTGCCAGTCTTTTTCCTGGTTATTTTATTTATACCTTTTCCAAGCCAAACTCAAAGGGGTTGACCTATTTAATCCACTAACAAAACTGTTCCCATTCCTGTTGCCTAAGTTCTTCCTTTCTATTCCTTGCATTTGTTAGTGCAGCTTGGAACGTTCTGAGCAGGTCTGGGGTTCTACATTCACGGTGTGCTTTACCAATCCTCTAGCTGCATGTGTTAGATTGCGCAGCTGTGGATCATTATAGTATTTACATTGGTTTTTTATTGTTATTTATAGTGGAGGGTCTTTGTTTCCTATTCCTGCCCACTTGATCTGTGAGAACACTCTCAATAGTGGTAATTAAATCATCATTAAATTTTTGTGTGCCAATGGGCTCGTAATTCTTATACCATTGATCCAAGTGGTTATAAGAGAGAAGCTTATGACGACGTTTCGGTCCGACTTGGACCATTTACAAAGTCACACTTTGTAAATGGTCCAAGTCGGACCGAAACGTCATCGTAAGCTTCTCTTTTATGTGCGGGTTATTTGTGTATTGATTTGATTTGATTTAATATGATTTGATATAACACCCAGGATGCGACTCAACACCGGGCAAATAACACCCAGGATGCGAGACACACAAGTCGACTACACCCAGGAGTGACCCGCAGCCCGTCCACTAACACCCAGATGCAACCCACACCAGCCACTAACAACCCGGATGCAA
>NW_026471627.1:0-11784 GCF_026875155.1 Cherax quadricarinatus | reverse complement strand
AAAGGCGGGTCATTTTACATGTCATTTATTTTAGATGTTTAATGTTGTCCATTCTCTGTAGGATGTGATGTATAGATTATCTCCGACAGTGTAAATAATCTGCCTGCAGGAGGGAATAATGTGTAAATTTATTTATTATTGTGGTAGGTTTATGTGAATAGCGTGTTTTTAGGGTGATATATTATAAGATGCTAATTACCATCAATGACTGTTGGTGGTTATGAGTGGTGACGGCAGACACAGTTAATAGGCATGTGGGGGGGGGGGGTTGAAGTGTCAGCGGTAGTGTATTAAATCCACCACCGTGCACGATATTAATTATTACCATAGGGTATATGAGGGTAGGGTGGATTGTATTCTATGGTGGATGTGAGCCATCAGGTTCAGACATTCCTTGTATTATAGTGTCAGCCGTTTAGCTGGCTGGATTGTGTTTATATATTTGTCATTGAAGTTTTTAATGCTTTTACAAATGTATAAGTATAAGAGATTTGTCACTGTGTATCTAAGGTGAAAGTGGCACGTTTTTCATGGGGGGGGGGGGGAAGTGTAAGCATTACTGGGTAGGTTCTATCGTTTTTTTTTTTTTTTTATATGACCACCTTTTCATGTGAAGCACAGTACGTACAAGCGGTGTTTGATTTGAGTGCAGCCGTTTCTGTCATTATATATGTGCTTCTTCAGTATTGTGTAGTCAAAGTTGATTATTGTTCACTACCTGTATCTTGTTACTTATTGATTATGTACCCATATATTTTTGTACCTGAGTTTTAAATAAAATATAAAAAAAAAAAATTACATTGTTCTCTAAATACAGCCCCAATTTCACTATTATGGAACCTTTCACAATTTTTCTTTCCATCATCAATTTAATCTCATTTCCATAGATTTCCTCCTGTACACTCTTTATCCAATATTCAAGAGGATGTGAAAACTTATAAGAAATATTCATCTTGTTTAGAAATTTAAACACCAACTTAGTTACATTGATTAGTTTGGGTAGAGAAGAATACCTATTTATATCAATGGCTAAGGGAGGACAAACTATTGGAGCGGTGGTCACAGTAATTTCAACAGGAGCAATATATGCCTTTTGTACAGGCCAATTAGCTTTATTTACCAACCAGCTTGGTCCTTTAAACCATGATACAGCATTTACAAATTTAGCATAAGGTAAACCTCGAGACAAGAAATCAGCTGGATTCTCCTCACCAGGTATATGATTAAAGGTTAACATATGCTGACCCAAACTATTATACTTCTCTTGCATCTGATTAATTTCACGACTCTGTTTTGTACATACACAATTTTACTGTTTCCATTACGAATCCATTGTAAGGATACCTCATTATCAGACCAAATTACAGTGTCGCTAATATTTATCTCCTGCAACTTATTTCTTATATAATTAGCTAATTTGACACCTACATAAATGGCTGTTAATTCCAACTGAGGTAAGGTACGTGATTTAATTGGAGACACTTTAGCCTTAGACATAACAAGAGAAATAACACTATTACATTGAAGATAATCAACTGCTCCATATGCCCATTTTGAAGCATCACAAAAAAAGTGGAGTACATTTTTCCCATTTGGACTGGCCACCTGGCATGGGAACTCAAACATTGGAATTTTCTCATAATCACCAATTAATTCATCACACCTGTTAATGAATTCCTCAGGTAGAATTTCATCCCAAGCACATTTAAGTTTCCATGCTTCCTGAATTAATAATTTCCCTCTTATAGTAAGGGGTGACACTAAACCTAGTGGATCAAAACATTTGGAAACTCAGCAAGCAAAACTCTCTTAGTTAATTTATTGGGCATACTGTAATTATTAGGTTTTAACATTAACAAATCTCTCTCAGTATCCCAAGTTAAACCTAATACATTACTACATTTTGGCACTTCATCTCCAGGAAAATCTTTACTTATTTTGTCCTTTAATTTGGACGAATTACTATTCCATTCCCTCAGAGGCATATTTGCACTTTGCATTATTTTATTAGCCTCTCCATAAGTCATTAACAGTTCCTCTTCAGTTGACGTCATACCCAGGAAATTGTCCACATAAAATTGTTTGCTCATTACTTTACTCAATGGACTTCCCATACATTTAAGGTGTGCATTTATCGTCGCTTGAAGTAGGAATGGACTGGATGTAGCACCAAATAATACGCTCTTAAAGCGAAAGGTTTTCAGAGGGCTAAGTGGGTCGCTAGGATTCTCAGGCCATAAGAAGCGGGTACAATCCCGGTCAGCCACTTGTAAACCCACTCTTAGGAAAGCTATACTTATGTCATCCTGAAATTTAATAAGATGTCTCCTAATTTTTCCGTCAACGACGGACCTGTCATCAAACAGTCACTTAAACTAGGTATATTTTTGTTACTCCTGGCACTACAATTAAACACAATCCTCAAAGGTCTTAGAATCCTTCTTCACTCCGTGATGTGGCAAATAGTGACCATAAATTTTGGCTTGCTCAGGAGGTACCTCTTCTATAAATTTATTAATTAATTGTTCGGCAATTATATCATTATAGGCAGTTAACAATTCGGGTTTTGTCTTACTCGTTCGGGGGAGTTGAGCCTTTAACTGTAATATGCCATTCTGTAATTAGTGGGCAATTCGGGAGGGTTTCAGTCTCCAGGGAAGGTCCCGGTATTGTCCAATTAAAAATTTTACTCTTAGGTTTTGTCTGAGTAAAAGAATCGTCTGGGACTTTCTTCATTTACATTTATTAAAATGCTGAAAAATTTCCCCACAATTTTGCCTGGCTAAACCCTCTATGGAAAATTATATGGGGTACGTTTTCTGAGTAAGACACACAGTTATGGTATTTGAATTTTTCCTTTTGTCATGAATTTTATTCGAGGAATCCTCCATACTTTACATGGCCTCCTGGTCTTCAAAAGGGTAAACCCCACATTTCTTTCCATACCCTTTACAAAGGAGGCTATGTCACTTATCAAATATTTATTGGGAACGAATCATCCTTACCCCAGAAGGTGCTAAATTTACATTATGTGGAGTTTTTCTGTAGTTTTACTAAGCCCTACTTGTATTTTCTCTGGAGTTATTAAAATTACTGCTTTAAACACTTTTTTTTCTCATGCCCAACCTTCTTTTTCATAAACAGTGTCTAAAATTTGAGCCTATTTCTGAGAAAAAACCAGAAAATTTTAAGTTGTAGGATTCCCATCTGTTTTTTTCAACCTCAAGACATTTACGTTTTATGAAGTCGGGGGATCTCTGGCCCAAATAATGCATTTACTTTTTTTTTTATTTATCCTTTTTCTTTCATCGAATTAAAGCTAAAAGAATCCTTTGGAGTCAGGAATCGGGGAAAAACAAAAAGCCTAATAAAATCGAAAAAAAACCCAAAATATTTCTTTCCTATGCCAATCAAAATCGAGAACAACGTCCGTTTTGGGGCCCCCCTTTAAACAAGTGGGTCCTACACAGATGACAGAAAGGGAAAATGTTTGAGCTATTCAAGCCCCAAATTGACTCAGTTTTTAGCAACCCGCTAACCAGAGAGAGTCGAAGATCAAAATGAATTTTTTAGGGGGGCCCCCAAAATTGTTAAACCCCTACCCGTGTTACCCTGACGCCAAATGATTCGAACAGGCGATAATAAAACCCCATGCACTCTCCCCCCAGGGCCAGATCATGGAACTCTGTGTTCAAAGAACTGCAAGAAGCCCCCATCCGAGCCCTTTTTCCCTCCCAGGAGAGAGGCATGGACCCGGGGGTGTCCCTCGTTCTAAAAACAACAGACAAGCCCACTCCCAAAGGGGGGAGTAAAGAACAGCAAAGAATACAGACCATAGCATAACTCCCCTATCTAAAAAACTTTGAAAAAGGGGCCCAAGAAGCAAGATCCCCCATCTAGAAACCCTCAGTTACACAAAACCCGGGGAATGGGTTTAGAACAGGTTGTCTGGTTTTCTAACTACTGGATCACACGCAAGGGTCCCAAAGCACTAGAAAACAAAAAGAATGAGATGTAATATATACAGACTTTGCAAAAGCCTTCGACAAAATGTACCTTTGGCGTAATGCGCACAAAATGCGCGCTAAAGGAATACAGGAAAAAACGGTCGTGGATCTTAATTTCCCCTAAAAGAAAACAGGAGTAGTCGTCAAAAGAGTAAAATCCGAGGCAGTACGGTGAAAGTCTGTTCCCCAAGGCACGTACTAGTCCCATCTTGTTCCTCATCCCCATATCCGATAGACAAGGGTGTCGCCACAGCACCGTGTTTCCTTTTCAGATGACACCCGATTGCATGACAGTGTTTCCATTGCAGACACTGCAAGGCTCCCGGGGACTAACCAAAACTTTCAGTGGGCTCAGAAAACATTGAAGTTTAAAGATGAGAAATTTCTTCTCAGTATGGGAAACATAGGAAATTAATCTTCATCAGGTACAAAACAAAAATTTTGCCCCCAAAATAGAGCGAAAACCAACGTCAAAGACCTGGGAGTGATTATGTGGAGGATTCACCCTTTAGGACCATAAATTGTTCAATGCATTTGCTAGAAAAATGACAGGATGGATAATGAGAACCTTCAAAACTAGGGAGGCCAAGCCCCTGATGACACTCTTCAGGTCACTTGTTTATCTAGGTGGAATATTTCTGTACTTAACGCACCTTTTCAAGGCGGTGAAATTCCGACCTAGAAAATGTCAGAGAACTTTCCGGGGCACATACGGAGATAAAACCCTCAATTACGGGAGCGCTTGAGGTTTTAAAAACCCGTATTCCTGGAAGCAGGGGGGGAGGATACAGTTATATACCCCGGAAACCTAGGGGGCTAGTCCCAATTTGCACGAAAATCACTCACTACGAAAGAAAAAAGGACTTGGCAGACGATGCACCATCCCCCCAAGAAAAGGGGGGGGTGTCACTGCACGTTAAGAGACCATACAATAAGTGTCAGGGGCCCGAGACTGTTCAACTGCCTCCCAGCACACATAAGGGGGATTACCAACAGACCCCTGGCAGTCTTCAAGCTGGCACTGGACAAGCACCTAAAGTCAGTTATTGATCAGCCGGGCTGTGGCTCGTACGTTGGTTTGCGTGCAGCCAGCAGCAACAGCCTGGTTGATCAGGCGCTGATCCACCAGGAGGCCTGGTCACAGACCGGGCCGCGGGGGCGTTGACCCCCGAAACTCTCTCCAGGTAAACTCCAGGTAACACAGGTAAGGCTACTTCAGCAAAGCCATCATTATTAACATTAGCAGCAATTTTTACATTAGCCACTGTTGTGTCAGGATTGTCAACATTATCATTATTTTCAACGTTATCATATAGACCTTTACACATAAGGGGGATTACCAACAGACCCCTGGCAGTCTTCAAGCTGGCACTGGACAAGCACCTAAAGTCGGTTCCTGACCAGCCGGGCTGTGGCTCGTACGTTGGTTTGCGTGCAGCCAGCAGCAACAGCCTGGTTGATCAGGCTCTGATCCACCAGGAGGCCTGGTCACAGACCGGGCCGCGGGGGCGTTGACCCCCGGAACTCTCTCCAGGTAAACTCCAGGTAAACATGACTATATGTGTCTTCCTTTGTGACATTGATAACAGTTGTTTAATTTGGCATGACAATCCTTTACATTGTGATTACCTAAACATCTGATACATCTGTCAAGTTCCTCCAATCTTTCAACTTTATCATTCCATGAATTGTATGCATTGCAATTCTTAGAAGAGACAATCTCTCTTTTCTCTGACTGGTTTCTTATTAACTGGGCTACTCTTAGGAGGGTACTTCTTACCTTGTGGAGAATCATTATTTTTTGATTCTTGCTACTTGATATGCACCTATGCAACTATTTTTAGGAAATGAATTTTGATTATTACCATTGGGGTAATTTTTCCCTTTGTGAAACTTGGCAGATACCTCAGAGTTATCATGTGTTGCATCTTTAAAATGAGTTAGTTGGCTGGTCTGCAACTGAACAATTAATTCTTGTAGACCTAGTCTTATTTCCTCCAGACCGAAATAACCCTTGTGATATTTGTTTGAGAACCGTTCAAGTGTTTTATAGTTTAATTTATTTTGTACAATGGCACTCAATAACCAGTCTGATTCCTTCAGATTATATTTATTACTTAAGTTTTGAAAGTGCTCTCCAGTTTAACTCTAAACTGCTGTAAACCTTTGTAAGTGTGATCTGGAGATTTTAAATTAACAATGATATTCACTAGATCCAACCTACTTTGTTCTATATTACCATAAGTGACCTTCAACAAGTCAACTGCTTCCTTGTAAGAGTCATCTACATTGGGAAAGACTTGTATCAGTATGTGAGCATCTCCTCTTGCCTGTCCTTTGAGGTAAAATAATTTAGTTACACAGGCTAGGTCACTCCTGTCATGCACAGCTGCTTTAAAAATAGACCAAAACTCCTCCCAATTTTCTCCAGGATTAAATACAGGTAAACATAATTCTGGGAGTCTTATTTGTTGGAGCAGACTGATTAACTGCCTGGTTTACACACTTTAATTTATTCAAGGCCTGACTTATACAAGAATCTTTTCCTCTAATTCATAATACTGATTAATCATAAGATCTACTTCAGTCTCATCTACACAGTTTACTAACAAATCTCCTTCATATTTGTTGTAATATAATTTGTATGAATCATATCTATTCCCTAAAGCATCTAAATACAATTTTAAATCATCAGTATTCACAGTTTCTTGATTCATTAATTCCAAACATTTATTATATGCCTTGGTTACACAACCCTTTCTAGCTTGCAGTGATGCTTTCTTTGCTCTATATTCCATATGATTGTCTTCTATATTAATTTCCTCATTTTCAGCCATGATGCAATGTATTAAATTCAACTTAATTAATAACACTGATTACAACTTACAACACTGATACAACTTACCTTTGAATAAATCCTAGCTACTTGAGCTTAGTAATTACACATGTAAGAAAATTATAATATTATTTTAAATGTGCATTAATACAAACCTTTAGCTAAACTTGGCTTATCAAAATTAATATTACACAAATTAATATAAATCCTTGCCAGAATTTGGCATAGCAAAATTAATATTGTACACATTAATATAATTAGCTGCACTTGGCTTATCAATTACACATACACTGATATAAATCTTGGCCAGAATTGTCTTATCAAATTGATATTATACAAATTAATATAAACTTAGCTAGACTTGACTTATCAAAATGAATATTGTAATAATTATAATCCACTACACATTAAGTAAATTTGTGAACTTAACATCCACCTCCTTCTCTCATTTCACATATAATTATTAAGTAATTAACTAATTAATGACTTCACTAATTACCTCCGGTTCAAGAAGGACCAACGGGCAAATTAAATGTGTAAAATTACATTTATGTACATAACAGTAAATGAACAAAGATAATTATTATTTATCAGTTAGCCAACCAACTCATTCCTGGAGTGGAACCACAGTCGATGGCCTCCACTCCAAACCAACAGATACAGATACTAATGCCGGAAAAAAAATCCACCCCCCAGTACCAACAATACCACCAGTCCGATAACATTCTTCTTTGCAAATATACAGGGTCTAAAGCCAGCAACAAACAACAAAATACCTTTCATCCGTGGACTGCTTGCAGAGGCAAAGGCAATGTTCGCGGCTTTCACTGAGACCCACATAAAGGATCACTTGGACAACGAAATATGGATCCCAGGTTACAACCTATACAGAGGTGACAGAGTGAACAGGCAAAAGGGGGGGGGGGGGTTGGCCTGTACTTTTGCAGAGTCACTTATTTGCACGGGAACTGCTTAATGCCTCAAATGAATGTAGTGGGAAATTTTAGCAGTAAAGTCGAGAACCAAAACCTAGTCATTGTGGTTTGTCTACAAGCCTCCGGATGCAACATCCCAGCAATTCCAGGAACCTGTTAAAAATTGACCACTGTCTGAAAAATCTTCCAGCTCCTGCACCCAACATCTTGCTCCTGGGGGATTTCAAATTTTAAAGGGACCTAAAATGGAGGAATATAGAAAATAATATTGTTGCAGAAATACACCAGGGGGCAGCTCTCATGAAAACTCACACTCACACGAGCTTTTAATCTCTGCACAAAATTCAATTTAAACCAGCAAATAATAGAGCCTACTAGACTGGAGAATACACTAGACCTCATCTTCACTAACAATGATGATCTGATAAGAAGTCACCATTTTCAAAAAAATTACTCAGTCACAAATAATTGAGGTTCGACATGTATGTGGGGAGCCCCCGACCGACATTGAGATAGTCACAAGGGCATTCACCAAATTCAACTTCAAAAACAAAAAAATAAGTGGGACCAAGTAAAACCCAAGTCCTAACCGATTAAGGGGGAAGATTACAAAGCAACACAGCCCCCAAAACTTATGCCTAGAACAGATTACTCGGTGGCTCGATGTATGCACAAGGCTTTTTCCTCTAAGAAAAAGGAGGATTTGATGTAAAATAGAAAGAGAAGGCGCTCCCTTTACGGGCGACGGAAAAGAATAACGAGCGGCTAAAAGGGTAATATATTGAAATGCGTAGGGAGCATGGGTCAGAAAAAATAGCAGCATCGAATTAAGCTAAAAAGAACCCTTTAGGGTCGGGAATCGGGGGAAGAAAAAAAACCATAAATAAAATCGAAAGAAACCCAAAGTTTTTTCTTCCCCTATCCCAAATCAAAATCGAGAACAAAGTCCGTATGGGGCCCCTACTTAAAAGATGGGTCCTACACAGATGACGCAAGGAAATGAGTGAGCACTCAAGCCCCAAAATGACTCAGTTTTTTGCAAGCCGCTAACCAGACTGAGAGTCGAAAATCAAAATGAATTTTTATGAGGGCCCCCAAAATTTTATTAAAACCAAAACCTATCGAGTTTCCCGACGCCAAATGGGTTCGAACAGGCAAAATGACTGCCCCTGCAAATCTGCCCCGGGCCAGTCGTGGGAAATCGTGTTCACAAGAATGCAAGAAGCCCCCAACATAGCCTTTTCCCTCCCTTGGGAGGGAGAGGACCGGGGGTCGTCCACAGTTACTAAAAAAAACGACATAGCCCCACTCCACAAAGGGGGCAGTAAAGCAACAGCAAAAAACTACAGACCCAATAGCCTAACATCCCATATCAAAAAAACTTTTAAAGGCTCTAAAAAAGGGAAAAATCACCACCATCTAGAAAAACCCATCAGTTACACAACCCCGGGGAACATGGGGGTTTGAAAAGGTCGCTCCTGTCTGTTAACTATTGGATCACACGACAAGGGCCTAAAAGCATAGAAGACAAAAAGAATGCAGAGTATATATACGACTTTTTAAAAAGCCTTCGACAAGTGTTTACCATGGGTTTTAATAGGCACAAAAAGTGCTAAAGGAATAACAGGAAAAGTCGGTCGTGGATCTATAATTTCCCCCACTAACGAACACAGGAGAGTCGTCAACGGTAAAGTCCGAGGAGCTCGGTGAAAATCTGTTCCCCCAAGGGACAGTACTCGCTCCCCTCTTTTCCCTCCCCATATCCAAAAAAGACAAGGATGTCCCCAACGCACCGTGTTTCCCTTTGCAGTGACCCCCGAATCTCCCTGAAGTGTCTTCCATTGCAGAACCCTGCAAGGTTGGCGGCATCAAAAAAATCTTTCAGTGGGCTGCAGAAAAAAATATGAAGTTCAACGAGAGAAATTTCAATTACTCAGATATGGTAAACTGAGGAAATTAATCTCTCAGAGTACAAAACAAATTTGGCCAAAAAATGAGCGAAACCCCAAACGTCAAAGCCGGGATGTCATGTGGAGGATTCACCTTCAAGGCCATAACATTGTATCATCGCATTGCTAAAAAAAATGACAGGGGGGGTAATGAAAACTTTCAAACTAGGGAGGCCAAGCCCAAGATGAAATTTAGGTCCTTGTTTATCTAGGCTGGAAAATTGTGCCCCTAACAGCACCTTTCAAGGGAGGTAAATTTCTGACCTGAAAATGTACAGAGAACCTTCATGGCGCGCATAAGGAGGGTAAAACACCTCAATTTTGGGAGCGCTGAGGGGTTCCCAAAAATGTTTCCCCGGAACGCAGGGGGGGAGATACATATTATAACACCCGGAAAATCCTAGAGGGGGCTAGTACCCAACTTGCACCGAAAATCTTCACACAAAAGCCAAAAGACTTGGAGACAAAGAAACATCCCCCATGAAAAAAAGGGGTGCCTAGCAGTTAAGGACCTACAATAAGTGTCAGGGGCCGAGCTGTTCAAATGCCTCCAGATACATAAGGGGGATTTCAACAGACCCCTGGCAGTCTTTAAGTGACTGGACAGCCCCCAAAGTCGTTCCGACCCGCCCGGGTGGGCTCATATGTTGGTTTGCATGCGCCGCGAACAGCGGGATCAGGCTTGCCCACGGGGCTGGTCACAGACCACCCGCGGGGGGTTGACCCCGGAACTCTCCCGGAAAACTCCAGGTACATAGAAAAGTGGAATTTGGGACACTAGTTGAAAAAAATGCCCCCCTTCAAAACCTAAAATGTTTTTCCCCACAAGTTGGCTCTGACCTATTAATTAAAATGAAATATGCATCCCCAGAAATTTGGTAAAATATAAAAATGTGTGGACTGTATTTTAAAATTTAAATAAATGTTATAAATACCATTTAATAACAGAAGGAGAATATTTTAAAAATCACTCACCTTTTGAGGGAGATAAAGGTGTAAAATACTAGAAAACCTCATGTCTAAATTATAAAAATACGGGCCAAAATTATAACACAAATCTAGATAGTTACCTGAGGTTCCCTCAATTTTGCAGGAATGCACATCCAAAAATTTCGTCTCCTTTTGAGAGGTGTAGCCCCAAATTTTTCCTTAGAGCACGAAAATTCTTCCCAATATCACAAAAAGTTTGTCCAAAATTAAAAAACGGCGGTCTCTCTGCGAGCAAGCTTCCCCTTTTCGATAACATTTTTATTACAGTATGGCCCTCTATATACATATAACTACGTATTTCTGGAAAATATATACAGTATTTTCCCACTGCGGCCGGGCGGATTCGTTCTAACGACTCAAATTGTCATTTGGGGAAGCTGGAGGCTGGGTACATATAGGATTGGTATCCAACTGGTTAAACTCGCCCGTAAAACCCGTCCAACGCCCCCTGCCGCGGACTACTAGATGGTAATTTTCCCAAAATTCCCTTTTGTCTTGTTCCAATGAGCTCACTAAATCCCACGATTATAAAACCACTTAAAAATAACTTGGGAATCTGTCTCACGTCCCCCATTATCAAAAGTTTTTTTCATAAGGGTTACAAGCGGGGGGTTTCAGATTTTTGGGTTTTTGTGGTTTAATGTAATAAAATTAAATTTCAGAGGAGGCCCCTAGAAACCCAGCTGGCTGGATTTGGGTAAACTTAGAATTAATTCTTAACCCTAAATTATTAAAAAATTTGGAGTAAGTTTATAAATACTAAGTGATAAATACTAAGTGACAAATCTAGTTTGTAAGTTTTTCAATGTGAATGCTTTGTTTTGGCACAATACTAGTTTTTTATTTGGGTATCACAGGGAAACTTGTGACTAGTAGGAATCATTATTTTAGATTAAGATATGCATTTTTTGTGCTTTAGTCAAATGGGTGAGTGAGTGGTGTAGTGTGGACCACCAGGGGGTTTTTATGTAGTTAGTTGACGGGGTTTATTGGGAGATAAAATGTTTTCTAACGGTTTGTTTGAAAAATGATGAAGTGTCTTTCAGTTCTAGAGTTTTTTAGGGGGG
>NW_026471626.1:0-92008 GCF_026875155.1 Cherax quadricarinatus | reverse complement strand
ACTGAAAAAGGGCCCGTCGTGTGGGGAACGAGGCAGTTAAGATGGTACTGAATGAGACCATCAGTCCCAGGAACGGACGTTGTTAGAGGGCCCTTAATGAGACCATCAGTGCCAGGAATGGGGCAATGTTCAGTGGTACTGAAAAAGGCCATCGTGCCAGGGAATGAGGACGATTTTAAAGAGGGTATGAATGAGCCCTCGCCCCAGGAACAAGGGGAATGTTAAGATGGTACTGAACGGACCATGTGCCGGGAAATGAGGACGATGGTAAGTGGAAATGAACGGGCCCATCAGTGCCGGGAACGGGACGATTTTAAAAGGACACTAAACGAGCCCATCAGTGCCAGGAACGGGACGATGTTAAGGGGGCCTTGAACAGGACAGTTAGCAGGGTAATAGGTTACGTTACCGGGGAAACATTCTACCAGGGTAACAGTCTCCAGGGGTAACAGTCTACCGGGGGTTTAACGTCTCCCGGGTAACAGTCACCGGGTTCAATCTCCAAGGTGGGAAAATGAGTGTGATGGTGAGGTGTGAGTGCACATGGTGGGTGTGAGTACACATGGTGAGGTTGAGGATGCATGGTGGGTGTGAGTGAGCATGGTGAGGTGGACACTGGTGAGGTGTGAGTGAACTGGAAACTTTTCCCCTGGAAATTTGTTCCCTGGAAAAACCCGGGAAAACATTTTTACCAGAGTAAAAATTACAGGGTATGGTCTACCAGGGAAACGTCTCAAGGATAATATTTCAATCCCCAGGTTTTCGACAAGGGGTTTTACCCCCCCCAAATAAAAAACATTTTTCCCTCTTAAATTGTTTTTTTTTTTTACCTTCTTACCCCCATAGACAATTTCCCTGTACAATTCAAAACACATTTCTTTCAATTTTTTAGTGATTTGGTTACCCTTTACCTTGTTCAGTGTGATTTCCCCGCTATGTGTTTACATTCTAGGTAAATTGAGCTTCACGACCCTCTCCCGGCAGCTTTCATGCTGCCCTCAGGTGAGCGAAAAAAACGCCAACTTTGCGGCCTTATTTCCCTAGGTATGACTAAAAAATTTTTTTTTATTATTACATGTAAAAAAAATGCCTCTTTATCTAAATTTTTTTTTTTTTTTTAAAAAATTGGGGCTCTGGGGAGAAACGTAAAATCTAAAAAAAGGACAGTTAAGGGTTTTTTAAAAACAAAGTCAGAAATGCAGTAATAGCTCATCGTGAAGGACAAAGAAGGTTCCTTACTAGAACAGTTTGCCGAGTGAAAGTCCCAAAAACGAAGTTCAAATTTTCCCACCCAGGGGCCCTTAATAGGTCAGACTTGTATTGCAAGTGCATGGCCTCTTTTCTAATGATCAAGTTTGTGGGTAGGATGCTGTGGTTCTGTATCAAAGTTTTTTAACCCTGAACGGTTTTCCCAAAGGGGATATAAGTTTTTTCGGCTTTGAAGTAGTAAAAAAAAGTAGATCTTCTTTTTGTTTTTTTCATTTGAAAATGTGTAAAAAAAAACTTTGATTACTTTTTTAGCGTAAAAATGTGAACGTAGTTTTCTTGGACCCTTTAGGGTTAAAGGTATGCAATGGGGGTGAAAGGTGAGTCTTCGTTTGTACGTGTGGTGGGTACATGTTCGTCATGGCTTTCCCGGGTGAGCACCCGGATATTGTGTGAAAAAAATAAAGGGGCCCCCTTTCAGGGGGTTTTTTTTTCATCAGTGCATTCTGCTGGGTAGCACCCTTAGCATGATGTAGGGCCTCCCGCCCACTTCCAGTGCTTCTCATTGCTTACGTGCTGCCATGGTGGAGAAGTGTTTCACTTATGTCTCTCATCTGCCTATCTTTTGTCGTGTTACCTTTTGGGTTTTTGGGGGTTTACACTTCGATTAGGGTAAAAAAAAAGTCTATAAAATCTGAACTTAGTTTAAATCATAGTGCCTAAAAGTTGGGCCCAGATGAAAAGAAATAGTGGAAAAATTTTTAGTGGGGCATAGCATTCAGTGAGGAAACTGGGTATGCCATTTCAGGTGGTGGTGGTGTCGATTTTACTGTCTGCAAAACCTCAGTCTGGCCCCTCGAAGAAGTCGTGTTCATACCTTAACTGTGTTTAAGAAACATAACTAGCATTTCTGTGACACTTTACCGTTTCTTTGATTTTAGGGTTAGAATATTCCCCAGTTTGCACTCTGGAAAATATCTCCCACATTCTTTGCTTTTAACTCTGCCTTTACTTTTTGCAAAGGAGTTTTTTCCGTCTTTGGTTTTCCCTTTGACTGCCTTTTTTCTTCTAATTCCTTCAGCCTGTTAGGACTTTGATTCATGAGATGATGACTGAAAGCTTCATATTCATTTAAAGTAAAAGGAACAAGTGCAACTAATGTGACATTTTATTGGCAACGTTTCGCTCCTGGAGAGCGAAATGTTGCCACAATAAAATGTCACATTAGTTGCACTTGTGTCCTTTTACTTTACATATTTGTCGGTAAATTCTCCCAACTTTATTTTTCATAATACAGGAAATGCAGCAAAAATTAAATCTTCATTGTTTTTGTAATAAATTTTACGAGTTGTTTTCAACAGTATAAAAGGACTGATTGACGAAGTGACGCAGGACAACAAAATATCCTTCACAACTGATGTGTGGTCAGTTACCTCAGCAAATGTCTCTCTGTTGAGTTTAACAGCGCATACCATAAGTAAGGAAATTGATTTTATTATTATTATTATAAAAATAAAGAAGTGCTAATAAGGAAATTGAAAGATTGAACTTTGTGCTGGAAGACCGGCACACAGGACGATATACACCTACCATCCGACTTACGACCAAGTTCGGTTCCGAGAAACCGGTCGTAAGTCGAAATGGTCGTAAGTCGAACTTTACTACTGAATATCAACAAAAAATTTTTGTAATGACTTTATTTTATTGCTTTATTTTGGTATTTCATGTTTTACTTTACTTTTTATGCTGTTAGTACTGTATTTTATACTGTAAGTTTAGGATAAACACTGTGTACAACACAAAAAAGGGTTTTTTATTTACCAGAAACTTGGCAAAAAAAAAAAAACACGGTCGTAAGTTGAGTAGTCGTAAGCCGAGTAGGTCGTAAGTCGGACGGTAGGTTGTATTTCTGCAATTTTTTGATAACATGTTGGCAAAGTGGGCCCATCTAGTAAAAAATATACACTGTGTTCTACGTGATGCTGGAGCAAATTTTGATAAAAGCTCTATTTCGATCAGGTGTAAATAATCTTGACTGTGATGTACACAAAATACAGCCGTTGTTAAAACTGAAATAACATCACATGATGATATAGACAAGGGTGATGAAATGAGACACTGTGCAACATCTGGGTATCTTTATTGTAGACGTTTCGCCATCCAGTGGCTTTATCAATACAAATTCCAGGACTAACTGAAAACAGTAGAACTATGTAAAGAAGATGAGGTAATCAGTCCCTCAACCTAGCAGTAGGTGCGAAGAGCACTGCGACTCAGAAAAAGTCGCAGCATTGTACTCACTTTCATCATTCAACTATGGCCCCAAAATGAACTAAAAAAAGATTCAGGACAGGCTTCAAGTACCCCAAACTTAGGTCATCCATGATACACCTATAAGGTGGAACAGCACATTACCATGCTGAAAAGAACATGGACATAAAGGAGTCACTATGTGTGTATGCTGCTACCAACTCCAAAATAAAACAATTCAGTAACACTGAATGGTTAATAATGTCCAAATGCCTGGAATCTCTAGAACCTTATGAAGACAACACCAGAAGAATGAGTGACTCAACATCAACAGCAGCTGAAGTAATATCTCTTGTAGTATCCTTAAAATACATTCTTCAGCAACACAGTGAACACACACAAGTTTCTTATTCTGAAGAAATTCACACCTCTACTTCAAGTTCAGAAATTGAACCAGACACTGAATGAGTGACCGAGTCAAAAGAAGATAAAGAGGCAACGCAGGTAGTAAACATCGTGAGACAAATAATGCTAGCTGAAGTTGAAAAAATATTTTCCTTGATTGAGGGTGAAGATTTGTACAGAATTCCAACATATATTAACCCAAAATAGAAGAGTAAATTCTTTTCCTCAGCTCACATCACTAATCAAGTGAAATCATTAGTTGCCAGACTGTGTGAAGAGAGCTGCAAACAATCAAAGGATGAAGAAGAAAAAGATACGAAGAAGAGAATACCCAGCGCAAAAAAACTAGTCATTGCAACATTAGATGCAGCAATGACGTCCATGATGATGATGAGGGGACCTCTGCAGAGTCTGCAACAAGGAAAACCACGGAAGATATTTTTGAGAGGTGTCATCAGGAAAAATGAATTAGTGGAACAAGCTTGCAGTGGTGGAAGAGAATGAAGGGAGAGTAACCCTGATTTGGCAAAGATTGCTTGCCAATATCTCTGCTGCCCACCAAGCAGTGGTGCTAGCCTGATTTATGACAACAAATGAAAACGACTTCTGGCACAGAATGCAGAGAAACTACTATTCTTGAAGAAAAACCTAATTATAAACTTGAAGTATTAAGCAAATGCCAGTTGATGAGTAACACACGGAATAACAGTAAACCACTTTCCAAAGGCTGGAGGTTGGGGAAAGTGGCTGGTGGGATGCACGACGAGTTGGGTCTCCATCCTGCATCCTGGTAACACACACTTTGTGTCCCTCAAACTCCTCATAAAACATAACGAATTTAACAGGCAGTGTTATGTAGTAAAAGTATTTGCCATATGGTTAAAAAACAAAATCTGGTGTTTTATGATTATCCTGCAAAATCTGCATCCGCATCCACGAAGATGTCAAGATGTAACATCCGCATTCGCATTTTACTGTAAGCAGATATTCGCAAATGCATCCGCATCCACAAAATAAGTAAGACATCCTCATACACATCCACATCTGCGGATATCTAAATTTTCACATCTGATACATCTCTAGTTTGTACTTCTATGATATTGTAGTCAGAGTATATTTTTTTGTAATTGTTGTGTGTCTGATTAGTTCCTTGTTTGTGAATATTGAATACAGTATATTTTCATATCTAGTGGGACCAGTTATCTGTTGGTTTATTTTATTATTATTATCACACTGGCCGATTCCCACCAAGGCAGGGTGGCCCGAAAAGAAAAACTTTCACCATCATTCACTCCATCACTGTCTTGCCAGAGGGTGCTTTACACTACAGTTTTTAACTGCAACATTAACACCCCTCTTCAGAGTGCAGGTTTAATGTGAACATTTCACAAAGTCTCAATAGTTCCCTGGTTTGTACCTGTTGAGCCAGGGTGCTTCCAGGAGCTATTTCTGTATATGTTGTGTTGACCATATTCCATTTTTACATGTGGGAATGTACAGCAATGCATGCAACCATATGACCTGTCTTTGTAATCTCATTTGTGCTTTATAGTTATCTGTTTACAATAATGTTTTATCACTGACATCATTGCTTAGTTAGTCTTAAGTTAATTTTAAGCCAGCCCATAATGCTATGCATGCAAGTGGCTTTGGCATGCTGCTCTTACCTGTATTTTTTTGTACATCTGTATGTTCAAATTATTAAATAAATAAATAAATAAATAAATATTGAAATCTCCATGTAGGATATTTGGTGTGGGATTTTCTAGCCTATCAAGAGATAAGATTGTGTTTGGATTTTTAAGCAGGAGGGTTAGCTAACTAGAATAACCGAAGAAAGTCAGTGCTTCATGAGGACTGTTTTGTGTTATTTCCATTGGGATCCTTCAGTTTTGTCCCCCAGGATACGATCTACACCAGTCGGCTAACACCCAAGTGCCTACTTGCTAGGTGAATGGGGACAGCAGGTTTAAGGAAACACGCCCAATGTTCCCACCTTGCTGGGGATCGAACCATGGACACTCAGTGTATGATGTGAGAACATTGACTACCAGGCCTTAACCCTCAAAGGGTCGACAGGCCCTCTCCGAGATTCGTTCTCAGGGTCGGCCAAATTTCAAAAAACAAAAAAATATTTTTTCTTATGAAAAGATAGAGAATCTTTTCCCGATCATAATGACACCAAAAGTATGAAATTTGATGGAAAACATAGGGAATTATGCTCTCGCGAAGTTAGTGGTCTCGGCGATGTTTACGCATCGGCGATTTTGCCCACTTTTAGCCCCATTTTTGGCCAATTCCACTGTACTAGTCGACAAAAAACATGAATATTTCACTAGAAATCTATTTTTTCTATCGAATGAGTGCAAGAAACCACAAATTTACCAATTGCAACTATCCAGTATAGTGGTCAGAATTTAGCAATTTTGCCAATTTCACACAAATTTCAAAAGATGCCAATTTCCGAATAGGGTCCAGAATAAACAAGAAAGACATTCCTGGCACTAAAATGACATTTCCTCTGTTCATTAGTCACGTCTCAAGGCCCCTCTTACATTCTTTTGCTTTCACTTTGAATTTTTATTCTCACAAAAAATAGAAGATTTACTGTTATGCAGACTACTGCATTAGTGTAAAAAAATTTTTAAATAATATTGGTGCACTTGGGAAAGAATATTAGACTTACCAGTTGACGTGTATTGGACGCTTAGCATGATTTGTTTACTTTTGAAGTTTGGTAAAAATCGAACATTACTGCTACTTTGAGCTCAATTTCAAGGTACTTTTCATTGTAAAACTAGTCAAAATCATCTCAATTTCTGTAATATGTCTTCCATTCTATAAAATGAGACCAAGAAAACTAGAATACAACAATAAATACCATACGAAAATACAGTGCAAAGTTGCTGTTTTATTCCAAAAAAACGGTCAAAGTTTTTTTTTTCCTCATTATGCACTGTGCTGCAGGATTTTTTTTATACTGTGCACACTGACCACATAGACCCATTCTTTCATATGTAGGCCTACCAGCTTTCTCCCACTAGATTTGAGGGCGCTAGAATTTAGGCGTACTAGTACGTCAAAAACCCTGGGTCGTAAGCCATACTAGTACGGCCGAAACCCTCAAAGGGTTAATTAACCGATCTGTGAATTCCTCAGCCATTGCTGATGGTGGTTTATGGGAGGACCCCAGTTTATGGCACTTCTTGGTGCTTCGCTAATATAGCCGTTTCAAATTATACCACGAAATTTGTTTATATGGTTGTTTCAAATTATATCACAAAATTTCTTTATATGGTTGCTGATTTACTGTCGCAGCCTGAGCTACTGCCTGGGTTTTCTTTTTGTTTACATCGTCCGTCAGCTCTGCCTCTCTCTCAGTTCTCGGGGAAACTTTCCAAACTTCAAATTTTTTAAAAGTTATTGAATTTTATGTATGTCCCTCTTTGTGTTACATGGTTCATATTTTATGTTGTACTCTTTTGTGTTACATGGCTTCATATTTTATGTATGTACTCTTTTGTGTTAAAATTGGTTATTTTTATGTATGTACTCTTTTGTGTTAAAATGGTTCATATTTTATGTATGTACTCTTTTGTGTACAATGGCTTCATTTTTATGTATGTACTCTTTGTGTACATTGGCTTCATATTTTATGTATGACTCTTTTGTGTTACAATGGCTTCATATTTTATGTATGTATCTTTTGTGTTAAAATTTGGCTTCTAAAAAGGTAATTGTAATAAAAAGATGAGTCATAAGGCTCTTTAACCCCTTTCAGGGTTTCGGCCGTACTAGTATGGCTTAAAACCCCAGTGTTTTTGTGTACTAGTGCGCCTAAATTCTAGCGCCCTCAAATCTAATGAGAGAAAGCTAGGAGGCCTACATATGAAAGAATGGGTTATGTGGTCAGTGTGCTGGTATAAAGAAAACCCTGCAGCACACAGTGCGTATGAGAAAAAAAACTTTGTTTTTTGGATTAAACAGCGACTTTACACTGTATTTTCGTATGGGGATTTATGTTGTATTTCTAGTTTTCCTGGTCTCATTTTTATAGAATGGAAGACATATTACGAAATTGAGATGATTTTGACTGGTTTTACAATTTAAAAGTACCTTGAAATTGAGCTCAAAGTAGCAGAAATGTTTGATTTTTACCCAAAGTCAAAAGTAAACAAATCATGTTATGTGTCCCAAAACACGTCAATGGTGAGTCTAATATTCTTTCACAAGTGCACTGATATTATTTATACCATTTCTACACTAATGCAGTAGTCTGCATAACAGTAAATCTTCTATTTTTTTGTGAGAATAAAAATTCAAAGGGGAAAAGCAAAAGAATGTAAGGGGGCCCTTGGGAGTGACTAATGAACAGAGAAATGTTATTTGAGTGCCAGGAATGTCTTTCTTGTTTATTCTGGATGCTATTCGAAAATTGACATCTTTTGAAATTTGTGTGAAATTGGCAAAATTTCTAAATTCTGACCACTGTATTGGATAGTTGAAATCGGTAAATGGGTGGTTTCTTGTACTCATTCGATAGAAAAAATGGAGTTCTAACGAAATAATTTGATTTTTGTCGACTAGTACACAGGAATTGGCCGAAAAATAGGGCTCAAAGTGGGCAAAATCGCCATGTGTAAACATCGTCGAGACCACAAACTTCGCGAGAGCTTTAATTCCTTAAGTTTTCATCAAATTTATACTTTTGGTGTCTTATGATCGGGGAAAAGATTCTCTATCTTTTCATAAGAAAACAAATTTTTTTTTTTTTTTGAAATTTTGGCCGACCCTGAGAACAGTCTCTGAGAGGGCCTGTCGACCCTGAAAGGGTTAAGTGCAAAGTTAGAAATGATTAAACTCAGTGAGCAAGGTATATCTATGGCTGGGATAGGACTGAGGTAGCACTGAAAATCATACTTAAATGTACATGTACCTGGCAAACAGATGATTTAAATCACTGTCTGGCGTCATTACAAAGTAGGAATAGTTATGCCAGGCGAGGGAAAAGTAGCAATAATATTGAAATGCAGCTACCTTTCCCTGGTCCCACCTAGGGTTGACAGATGAAAATTAGACATGTATGCAACATTGGGTATTTTTTATTGTAGACATTTTGCCATCAGTGGCTTTATCAATACAAATTCTAGGACATAATTTGAAGATGGTAAAGCTTTATACAAAAGATGAGGTAATCAGTCCTCAGCCTTTGGGGTTGGTTGAAGAGCACCGTAGTCATGAGATTCTTCATGGGCTACGGTGCTCTTCACACCAACTCCCTGGCTGAGGGA
This sequence comes from Cherax quadricarinatus, assembly GCF_026875155.1. NCBI lineage: Eukaryota > Metazoa > Arthropoda > Malacostraca > Decapoda > Parastacidae > Cherax > Cherax quadricarinatus. The sequence continues at coordinate 82,856 of NW_026471626.1, read as the reverse complement.
CTGAAAACCTCTCTTTTGTATACAGTAGGGCCTGCTTTATGGCATTTCACTTTACGGCATTCTGCTAATACGGGACATTTCAATTATGACCAAAACTCACTATACAGCTCCCCCCACCTGACTTTCTAATACGGTCGCCCGCCCCCCACACTCTTTATTCTTCGTGAGTACCGCATCTCTCCATTTGTCTGGAAAATTTTTCCCAAAATTTCAAGTGTTTTAAAGCTATTTCATGAAATCCGACTCGGCAATTTTTTCGTCAAAAATATGGCCTCGCGGTTCGTGATTGGCCTCGTAATTCGGTGACTGGTACGCGTCCAAGCGGCATCCTGCATCAGTGCACACACAAAGCCCGTCTCCCCCACTATTCACAGTCGTGTCCCGTTGTTTTCAGCGGGGGTGACCATCGCCGAATTCATTGATACATTTCGTAATTTCCCTTCTTTTTTGTGCTTCCAGCTGCTAAATAAGTCATCATGGGCCCAAAGAAAGCTGTGCCAGCCCTTTGTAAAAAGTGAGAAACATGATCAAATTAAAAAAAGAAAAACATTGAAAAATAGGAAAATGGAGTTCATGTTCAGAGCATGCCAGGATGTATGGCAAACACCTTCAACCATTACTTCAATTGTGGTGAAAGGAAAGGAATCAAGGAAGCTGTTGTTGCAAAAGGGGTAGATATGCTGACAAAAAAGAGTTCACAAATACTCGAAGAAGTGGAGAGGTTATTGTTGGTGTGGATTACCCAAAAAACAGTTAGCAGGAGATGTGTTATGCAGTTGTAATTTGTGAAAAGGCAAGGCAGTTCATGACAATCGAGTAAAGAAAATACCTGCAATGAGTGCTGATGTTTGTGATTTTAAGAAAAGTCTGGTTTGAGAGATTTAAGAAGCGTAGTGGCATACACAGTGTGGTAAGGCATGGCAGGCTGCAAGTTTGGACAAAAATGTGGCTGAAAAATATATTCAGGAATTGAAGGGGTAGATAGAGGATGAACAGTTCAAACCCCAACAAGTGTTCAGTTGTGATGAAACAGGCCTGTTTTGGAAGAAAATGCCAAAGAGGAACTACATCACGCAGGAGGAAACGGCACTGCCAGAACACAAGCCTATGAAAGACAGGGTAACTCTCATGTTTTGTAGTAATGCTAGTGGGGATTGCAAAGTAAAGCCTTTACTGGTGTATCACTCTGAAAATCCCAGAGTGTCGCCAAGGCTAATTTGTGTGTGATGTGGAAGGCTAACAGTAAGGCATGGGTCACAAGGGAAATTTTCCTTGATTGGTTCAATGAAGTGTTTGGCCCCAGTGTGAAGAAATGCCTCCTGGAAAATCAGTTTGAACTCAAGTGCCTGCTGGTAATGGACAATGCTCCTGCTCATCCTCCAGACTTGGAAGAGCAAATGGTGCAGGAGTTTCGTTTCATCACAGTGAAGTTCTTGCCCCCTAATGCCACTCCTCTCATCCAGCCCATGGACCAGCAAGTCATTTCAGACTTCAAAAAACTGTACACCAAAGCAGTGTTTCAAAAGTGCTTTGAAGTGACCTCAGGCACTGAATTGACCCAAAGAGAGTTCTGGAAAGATCACTTCAATATCCTCACTTGCAGAAATCTTTTAGGTAAGACTTGGGAGGGAGTGAATTCCAGGACTTAGAATTCTGTTTGGAGAAAATTGTTGCCACAATGTGTACAAGAGAGAGATTTTGAAGAGTTTGGGGCTGACCCTGAGGAGCCTATACCAGTTATGAAAAGTATTGTGGCATTGGGGAATTCCATGGGGTTAGATGTGAGTTTGGAGGTTGTGGAAGAGTTGGTGGAGGACCACGATGAAGAAATAACCACTACAGAGCTGCAAGAGCTTCATCTGCAACAGCAACAGACCACAGCTCAGAAAATTGCTTCAGAGGAGGAGGAAGAGAGATGGAGGAAGGTGCCTTCTTCAAAGATTAAGTAGATTTGTGCAATGTGGGCAAAGGTGCAAATATTTATGGATGAACTTCACCCTGACAAAACTGTTGCAGACCTTGTTGGTAACATGTACAGTGACAATTTAGAGATGTTTTAAAGAAACGTCAGAAACAGAGCTCTCTGGACAGATTTTTTGTGTGACAGTGGTCCAGTGACTCTCAAGCTGGCCCCAATGGCATTAAAAAACAAAGAAGGGAAGTAACCCCAGAAAAGGACTTGGGACCTGAAGTCTTTATGGAAGGGGATTTCCCTTCCAAACAATAGTGTACCTTCATCCCCTCCCATCTTCCATCCACCCAGAAATTTTCAGTAAAGGTAAGTGTAATGTTATTATTATTTTTATATGTGTGTACTTTATTTCTCATTGCTTTTTGTACGTAAATCTTTATTTAATTTGATTTTTTTTTTTAATATTTTTTGGGTGTGTGGAACAAATTAATTGGATTTACATTATTTCTTATAGGGGAAAATGGTTTCACCATTTGTGAATTTCGACTTTCAGCAGACTCTCTGGAACAGATTAATCACAAAACTCGGGGATCCACTGTACTTATGTGTACCTGTACCTATATAAACTTACTGTGCTGGCATGCAGGTAGGCAGGAAGGCAGTGAGTGTAGGAGGCATTCAGGGAGTAGCAGGCAGGCAGTGAGTGTAGGAGGCATTCAGGGAGTAGCAGGCAGGAAGTGAGTGTAGTAGGCATTCAGGGAGTAGCAGGCAGGCAGTGAGTGTAGGACGCATTCAGGGAGTAGCAGGCAGGCAGGAGTGTAGGAGGCATTCAGGGAGTAGCAGGCAGGCAGTGAGTGTAGGAGGCATTCAGGGAGTAGCAGGGAGGCAGGGAGTGTAGGAGGCATTCAGGGAGTAGCAGGCAGGCAGGGAGTGTAGGAGGCATTCAGGGAGTAGCAGGCAGGCAGTGAGTGTAGGAGGCATTCAGGGAGTAGCAGGCAGGCAGTGAGTGTAGGAGGCATTCAGGGAGTAGCAGGCAGGCAGTGAGTGTAGGACGGCATTCAGGGAGTAGCGGCAGGCAGGGAGTGTAGGAGGCATTCAGGGAGTAGCAGGCAGGCAGGGAGTGTAGGAGGCATTCAGGGAGTAGCAGGCAGGCAGGCAGTGTAGGAGGCATTCAGGAGTAGCAGGCAGGCAGGGAGTGTAGGAGGCATTCAGGGAGTTGCAGGCAGGCAGGGAGTGTTGGAGGCATTCAGGGAGTAGCAGGCAGGCAGTGAGTGTAGGAGCATTCAGGGAGTAGCAGGCAGGCAGGGCTGTGTAGGAGGCATTCAGGGAGTTGCATGGCAGGCAGTGAGTGTAGGAATGGCATTTCAGGAGCATAGCAGGCTAGGCATGAGGAGTGTAGGAGGCATTTCAGGGTAGTTAGCAGGCAGGCACAGGGTAGTGTAGGAGCTTTCCAGGGAGTAGCAGCCAGGCAGTGAGTGTAGGAGGAATTTCAGGCGAGTAGAAGGCAGGCAGGGCTGTGTAGGGAGGCATTCAGGGGTAGCAGGCAGGCAGGCAGTGTAGGAGGCAGTTCAGGGAGTAGGCAGGCAAGGCAGGGAGTGTAGGGGCATTCAGGGAGTAGGCAGGCTAGGCAGGGAGTGTAATTAGTCTTGAGGATGCCATAATTAATTATTCTAATAATAACAATTACTGAGGCACATTTAAATGTCATAATATTTATGTTAATATTATGTTAATATAAACATTCATTAATCCATACTATAATGGTATTTTCAAAATTTTATAAATAAGCATAGTACTCTATGCTAACAAATAAACATGTAAATCACTCCACAGTAGAATAAATTAACATAAATGTGATGTTAGGTGTATATGATTGTTTTACAATCGCAAAACTAGGCAACCATTGTTTACATCTCCACAACTCTCCCTCTCTCATTTACTGTTCTCTCTCTCTCAGGTTATTGTTTTTATATGGTTTACTCACTCTCACCTACATTAAGACTTACAACTATTTTAGGTAAGTAATGAGTGTACTGTTACAGTGGAACCTCAAAATCGAAACGTATCACATATCGATTTGATTTAGATTTTGTTGTCCGAAGTGGCTAGTTTATTGTGCACCCCTATCCATCTAGTGGACGGGGTTTAGCTGCGAGGAAGCATATGGATACACGATGAAGGCCTAGGAACTAGGCCCCAAAAGCGGTTAACAGGAATACATATGGAATTTATTTTACATAATCAATAGTTCACTATCTGTTACTAATCAAAATTTAGGAAAAATCCCTTGACCTTAGTAGTTTCTGGTATCTTATTTCTTAATAGTATCTTGACATGTCACATATGTTATTTTACCTTGTTATCTCTGTATTCATCAATAAGTGGACAATTTAAGCATGTATAGTGTTCAAGACAGCGGACCATATGCTGATCACTATAATTTACATTTAGTTTGATATCATCTGTGTGTCTACCCAAAACAAATGCCTGGATTGTATTGTTAACCAAAGCCTAAGCCTTAGCCACTACACATCAGCCAGTACTTGTATCCAGCCTATGCCTGGCCACTACCAAACATCAGTCAGTACTTTGTAACCAAGCCTAAACCTGGCCGATACATCATCAGTCAGTACTGGTAACCAAGCCTAAGCCTGGCCTCTACAACATCAGTCCGAGTAATTGTAACTCATGCTAAGCCGGCACTAACAAATCAGTCAGTACTTGTAACCAAGGGCCTAAGCATCTGGCCACTATCAACATCGTCACAGTACTTGTAAACCATGCTTAGACTGGCACTAACAACATAGTCTGTACTTGTAACAAGCCTAAACCTGGAGCTAAACATCAGTCTGTACTTCGTAACCAAGCCTAAGCCTGGCCACTACATACATCAGTCAGTACTTGTAACCGCAAGGCCTAAACCTGGCCGCTTACAACATCAGTCAGTACTTGTAACGCAAGCTCTAAACCTGGCAGCTACAAATCTGTCAGTACTTGGTACCAAGCCTAGCCTGGCCACTACAAATCAGTCAGTGGTTTTTTTTCACATTGCCAATTGCTCATTAAACATACTTATCTACGTTTCATGTTATCAAGTGGGTTGATAGATCTACTCAGGCTTCTAAACTGCATTACTATAACAATCACATTTTTTCATATTTACTTCTCTCCTAATATTATTCATATTGCTAGACACAGTTATACCAAAGTTATATTCTACATTCTCCTTCTGGGTACTTCTCTTGCTACTTTCATCTTTTATGTAGGAGTATCCAATGGTGTTGGGAATCCATAGCAATTGTACATTAATTCCTTTGTCCCTATTTTTTGAGTATCTATACCTGAGCTTCTCAAATGAGCATGTTTTTGGAGTCATTATATGAGTCAAGGAGCATTCAATGATGGCATTAGAATCAGTAATGATGATAGAGTCAGATCCTGTGTCATAGGTTAGCTTTTAGCGCCATTAGGATTGCAAACATATTCAGTTTGCAGTGTATGTAGACGCCCATTTGGTTTATCTTATGCTAACTCAAAAATTTATTATGGTTCTTAACATGGGAGGTGGGTCAACAAGAGCAGATGCAAGCCCTTGCCAGAAGGTCTCATGTTTAGATCCATCAGTGCTAATATAACATTGTGATAACTTATTACTACCAGCTAGGTGAGAAGTTTCTTCTTAGCTGTTGCTTTAACAAGAGATTTAAGGAAGTGATTATAGCAATGAGCTTCTTGGGAGGGACTTGCCAGAGGTTTACCTGGAGTTTACCTGGAGAGAGTTTCCGGGGGTCAACGCCCCCGTGGCCGGTCGGTGACAGGCCTCCCCCCCCATGGTTGGATCAGAGCCTGTTCAAACAAGGCTGTTACTGCTGGCTGACACTACAAACCAACGTACGAGCCTCAGCCCGCCGGATGCCGTCAGGAACCGACTTATAGGTGCTTGTCCTGTGCCAGATTGAAGAGCTGCCAGGGGTTGTTGGTAATCCCCGTATGTATGCAGGGGAAGGCATGTGAGGGTTTGTGATATTAAATGAACAATCTTCCACGGAGGGTGTGAAATGCTCGTTGCCTACAGTGATGCAGTTCAGGCAAGTTAGAAAATTGATGTAACTTGCACGTTTTCTCAATCATTAGATATGTGTGTATTACTCTAGACACTTGGTAAGATTCATTTTGGGACAGTTGTCTGGTTAGATTTCTCAACATTCTAATACCGAGTACAGTGTAATCTCAACAATCCTATCACTGTGAGATACTAGAAATACCAAGCACTCCTTCCTATGTTAAGACTTTTGTAGATCTGGGACAGCCAAGAATAATCCTGAGAGCTTCATTTGCATTAACTCAAGGGTCGGAGAGTACTTTCTCTAGCTAATATCAACATGGGAACAGAATTAATCAATTAAGGACCTAAACAGTACGCTATGTACATCATTCTCACGATTCTCACATTAGCACCATAGTTGGGGGTTGTAGCCAGCAACATTAGCTCATTGTTGGGGTTGTAACGCTCCTTTAAACATTAAGTACCATAGTTTGGGTTGTAGCCAGCAACATTAGCCACCATAGTTGGGGTTGTACGCCAGCAACATTAGCACCATTAGTTGGGGTTGTTGCCAGCAACAGTAGACCATAGTTGGGGTTTTAGCCATCAAACATTAGCACCATTAGTTGTGGGTTGTAGCCAGCAACATTGTTACCATAGTTGGGGTTGTAGCAGCAAGCAACATTAGCACATAGTTGGGGCTTGTAGTACAGCAACAGCGTTTGAGGAAGTTAGCCGTAGCTTTGCGATTTCTTGTTTATTGTGGTTATAGTGGATTTAGTTCATAAGGGTTACATCTTCAACCAAGATATCTGTAGTTTTAACGTAGCTAATGTTTTTCGCCCGCCATAATAGATGGGTGGGGGATGTGTTGTGATCTAGTTAATATCTTTTAGTTTTAGAGGGAGATTTATGCAGGCCTAGTCGGATTACAAATTGCTTGTAACTTCATTAAGAATGGTATTATCTTTTATGCCTGTAGTGTATGGAGATCATTGATGTCATCAGCATAGCATATAGCTATATGTTCAGGTAGGTGAGGCAGGTAGAGCATTTAGGAGAGGCCTTTAATCTGAATATTAAATAGCAGGGACTATGAACTCCTCCCTGCGGTGTACCTAAAGACATTTTCTTTAGAATCACTTCTGAAGCCCTTGATAAAGACAAAGGATACTCTATTTGAAAGGTATCCTATTTCCAGCCAGAGTAAGTAAGCTAACCACCAATAGTCATTTTGGCTATTTAATGTAGTATAAACAGACGTTCTGTTCGCAATATCAATTGCAGATTTTAGATCAAAGAAAAGTGGTAAAACTAGTAGAGGTGTGTGCAGTGAGAAAGGTGGAAATACAGTTCTGCACACTTTTACCTTTCATGAACCCATAGAGGTAGGGGGAAAGTTGATGTCTGATTCTGTAGTACAGTCTGTTAAGCATCATTCTTTCAAAAGTTTTACAAAGACAACTAGTTAAGGAGATCGGCCTAAATGTATCAGGCTGTTGGGGCTTAGGGATAGGCACAATGAGACTATTGGTCCAGGAAGTAGGAAGAACGCCCTCAATGTAACTGAGATTATACAGTGCCAACAAAGGGTTATCAGGCACGTGCCTTAGAGTTCTGAGAATATCATAGGTTATACCATCCTCTCCAGGAGCAGTTGATCGACCTTTGGTTAATGCATTATCTAATTAAATACTCGGTAAAGAGGCAATCACTCTCATCAATATTTTGGCTCATAAAATTAATCAGTTTCAACATTTCTTCAGAAGTACTCTCTAAATTTTTTCTAATATGAGATGGAAGGTTTCATGCCTGGATGTTTTGGACCAGTCATTTATGAGGTTATTTTGCTTTTTTCTAGAGGAAAGGGAATGAGCAAACATTGCCAGTCTTTTTCCCTGGTTTTTTTATTTTATACCTTTCCAAGCCAACTCAAAGGGGTGGACCTATTTAATCCAACTAACAAATGTTCCCATTCCTGTTGCCTAAGTTCTTGCATTCTTTCTTGAATTTGGTTGTGCAGCTTGGACTCGTTCTGAGCAGGTCTGGGTTCTACATTCACGGTATGCTTTTTTACCATTCCTATAGCTGCATGTGTTAGATTGCCAGCTGTGGATAATTATAATATTTACATTGGGCTTTTTATTGTTATTTTATAGTGGGAGGGTCTTTGTTTCCTTTCCTGCCACTTGATCTTGAGAACACTACTCAATAGTGGTAATTAATCATCGTTAAATTTTTGTGTGCAGTGGGCTCGTAACTTCTTATACATTGATCCAATGTGGTTAATAAAGTTGTCTCTGTGTTCTGGTTTGAGATAAGTTTCCTCCTTCTCGTATTTGCTCCTTGATTGCTGACGAGGTGTGATTCAAGATTGACAGTTGTTAGTCTTGGGGAAGTGATCAGACTAGAAGTCATCAAACTAGACAGAGTCATGCCATCGTTCATGATGTATTAAATCCAAGACACAGATCGTCGTATGACACCATATATGTGTGTAGGCTCAGTAGTGCCCACCAATTCGAACATATATCATGCCTACATTTAGCAATTCTCACTAGTTTAGTTCCATTGTTACGTGTTTGTAATAGACCAGTGAACATATCGGGGAATTGTCACATACTTAGAAGGAGCTCTTCATTTGGAAGGATATCTTAAGTAGCATAAGCACAAGCTCTGACACTTTTTTCTCCCTTCCCCAGGCCCCATCCCCAAACGCTTTATTTATTTATTTAGGTATTCTATTTATTTTAATTTGAACTATCTGCCCCACCTTTTTAAAGTACGTAGAACCCAGGGTGACCAAGACAACAACAGTGATAACTACAACCGAAAAATAAATGATTGAGCGAAGACTTCCCTCAACTCAAGCACAGCCCCACTAGTAAGTAAGTAAATAAGTTTATTCATGTACACACAAATACATTACATAGATTATCATACATAGCAGCATATTGTATGAGAACCTAGGGATAAGCAAAAAAGTCAGGACAGAAGTGACTTATTTCCAAGGGGTCACATGACTACCAACTCTTAACTTTTTAGTTTCATATAACCACAGCAACCTGACAGAGAGGTGAATGTGCATGCTCAGTTACCCTTGGTGTTCTCTGTATCCTCCCACTCTCGCCTTTTTAAACTCAGCCGTTCGCCTTTTCAACGTTGCAGTGTAGAGGTGTATTTTGCTGCTCCGCTCGCGTACATCATTTATATGAGTTCTGCCAACAGCTAGTCACCTCTACCTACCATGAGTAATACGGATGAATCCTCCCATCTGCGTGAGTAGTGATCCAAGAAACTGAGGACTGCCAGATGAATCAGAATGTGCACTTGTACATATGTGTTATATCTCCTAACTGAGGAAGATGGACCTGTTATTCTTCTATGTTCTGAGGTGTTCTGGGAGGAATGCTCCATAGTTGGAACACAACATAGCAGTGATTATGAACAATTTAACGGAGGCTATTGCAAGTTACCTTTGGGAGAGGGTTTTTTAACTGTAACATGCCAGATTTTCCAAAAATAAAAGTTTTGCAGTTTTTTGTCCAAGGAGGGAAAATTTGCTGTCATCCAGCACGGTGCTAACTGTGTTTAAATGCTCGGGTTTGGAGAATTAATGAGTATGCAGTATTTGGGAAATCTCAGCGACTGTGGCCCCGTGAAAACCTTGAAAATCGCCCTGCAACCCCAGGGCCCCTTTCCCCCCAAAATTTTTCCCGTGTCTAGCAAGGTAATATCCCTTTTGTTCCCCCTATTTACCTATCCTTTAACCCATCGCAAGTGTGAAACCCTGTCAGCTATGGTATAATGATGGGGTTTACGAGATATGGTGAAAGGCAGATTTAAAATTTTTTTTGAAACAGGTCAGAAAAAAACGAAAAAATTAGGAACGTGACGGGGAAGTGTCCAATATAAAAAACAGTTAGAAACAGAAATACAAAAAGTAGAGCTTCATTTTAAAGGAGGTTATTAAAAGAAAATTCAAAGGTTGCTATTTTAATTTAGTAAATCAACCCCTTTAAATCATTTTAACTGTGTGTAGTCGTGGTCAGTCAAACAAACGGGCTTTTCCCCATGGGTAAATTGTCTTTTTTTGGAAATTGGGACGCCCCCTTTTGCAATAACCCAAAAACTAGCTACAAGCAGTGTTTTAAAAAAGGAATGTTTTTTGGTATGCCCCAAATGGTAAATTGTGGGCTATAATCCAAAGGGGATTAAAAAAGGACAAAATCAAAGCTGTTTTTATAAAAAACCCGGAAAACTTTCTACAACAGATGGGGAAAAAAAAAAGTCTGGGCTGAAGGTATTTGCCTTGATACTGGCCATGTAGTCAGAAACTGTAAGGCTGGAGATGAAGTCCTGGTTGTCAGTAAATGTGGGGTGATAGTGCTGTTCCTGGGAGACGTAATGGTGGAAGCTGGAGGTGCTGTCCGGGGAGACAGTAATGGTGAAGTGGAGGTGCTGTCCTGGGAGGACGTAATGGTGAGCTGGAGATGCTGTCCTGGGAGGACTGTAATGGGTGAAAGCTGGAGGATATTGTCCAGGTAGTCGGGGATTTATCGCAGGAAGGAATAACATATCAAATGATCCTCAAGGGGTCAGGGAGCATAGTAGGGAAACAAGTGTAGTCAAAGATAAGATAAAAACCAATTTTGCCAAACTAGAAATACTGCAGGAATTTAGCAAAACAAAGAGAACTCCTACTAGCATAGTGAGGATATATTACCAAAAACTACTGGTGGGAAAGCTCATTGTTTGGTGCTAGGGTGGATAGAGTAAGACAGGGAAACTGCACCAACACGGAATACAGTCAACAGAAACCAGAGGCAAACGGAAAGCCAAGCCTCGGCACATACTATGCACTGGTATCTGCTGGCATGGGAAATCTGGAAAAACAGATGAGACGTGCAACTATGACCACCCTAGAAAATGCCATGCCATATGACAACAAGAAAAAATGCAAACTCCCTTCCTGTAAGCTTTTTCACCCTGATACTGTGTACCTCTCAGTAGTATCAGTGATAGGATTGTTGAAATTAAACACTGTACTCGGTATTAGGAATTGTTAGTAACGACCAGCACTGTCAACAGTGAACTTACCAAGTGTCTTAGAGGTAAATACACACAATCTAAATGGGTATTGTGAAAAACGTGCAAATTGCATTAAGTTTTATAACCTGCATGAACTGTATCACTGTAGGGCAATCAAGAGATTTACCCCTCCATGGAAGAAGTGTTCATTTAATATCACATACCTACAAGTCCCTCCCAAGAAGCTCATTGCTAGTAATCCCTTCCTTAAATCTCTTGTTAGAGCAACTGCTCAAGAAGAAATTTTCTCACCTAGCTGGTCAGTAACAAGTTTATCACAAGTTTTATACATGATGGATCTAAACAAGGAGTCTTATGGCAGGGCTGCATCTGCTCTTGTTGCCACCTCCCTAGTTAAGAACGATATTAATTTGTTGAGTTAGGCATAAGAATTAACACTTGGCGTCATACACTGAAAACTGATTGTTTGCATTCCTTAATGGCGCTAAAGCTAACCTGTGACACCTGAGCTTGACATCTATCATCATTATGATTCTATGTCATCATTGGAAGGCTCTTGGCTCATTTAATGACTCCAACAACATGTCATTGGGAGCCAGGGTATAGATACTCAAAAATTAGGGACAAAGGAATTAAGGTACAATTGCTTTGTGATACCTTCACACATCTGGATTACTCCTTCATTGATAATGTTGATATGTTTAGCCAACAAGGAGTATCGAGAAGGAGAATGATAGAATATCACTTTGGTATAACTGTGTCTAGGCATTAGGAATAATATTAGGAGAGAAGTAAATATAATGAAAAATGATTGTTATGGAATGCAGTTTTGAAGTCTGAGTAGATCTGATAACCCACTATGATAACATGAACGTAGATAAGTTGTTTATGGAGCAACTGCAATGTGAACAGACTGATGATGTGTAGTGGCCAGGCTTAGGCTTGGGTTCAAGTTATTTTCTGGCAGTTTGGGGACACAAGATACCTGGAGTTTACCTGGAGAGAGTTTCGGGGGTCAATGCCCCCGCGGCCGGTCTGTGACCAGGCCTTCTGGTGGATCAGCGCGATCATCCAGGCTGTTGCTGCTGGCTGCACGCAAACCAACGTAGAGCCACATCCCGGCTGATCAGGAACTGGACTTTAGGTGCTTGGTCCAGTGCCAGCTTTGAAGACTGCCAGGGGTCTTCTGTTGGTAATCACCCTTATGTGTGACTGGGAGGCAGTTGAAACAGTTGCGGGGCCCTGACACTTATTGTATGGTCTCTTAAAGTGCTAGTGACACCCCTGCTTTTTCTGGGGGGATGGTGCATCGTCCGACAAGTCTTTTGCGTCGTAGTAAGTTGATTTTCCGTGTGGTGCAAGTTCGGTACTAGTACCTCTAAGAGGATTTTCCTGGTGTATATAAATCATGTATTCTCCCTCCTGCATTTCCAGGGAATACGTTTAGAAACCTCAAGCGCTACCAGTATTTGAGGTGGGTTTTATCTCCGTTAGCGCGCCGTGGACAAGTTCTATGTACATTTGCTAGGTCGGCAATTTCACTGCCTTGAAAGGTGTGTTAGAGTGCCAGCAATATTCAGCCTAGATAGAACAAGTGACTGAAGAGTGTCATCATGGGCTTGGCCTCCTAGTTTTTGAAGTTTTCATTATCCACCTGTCATTTTTCTAGCAGATGCTATGATAACATTGTTATGGTCCGTGAAGTGAGATTCCTCGACATAAATCACTCCAGGTCTTTGACGTTGGTGTTTTCGCTCTATTTTGTGGCCAGAATTTGTTTTGTACTCTGATGAAGATTTAATTTTCCTCATGTTTACCATTATCTTGAGTAATTGAAATTTTCATGTTGAATTCTATTTGTTTTCTGCAGCCCACTGAAAAGATTTGGGTTGATGTCCGCCTGGTGCCTTGCCAGTGTCTGCAATGGAAGACACTGTTCATGCAGATATTCGGGTGTCATCTGCAAAGGAAGACACGGTGCTTGTGGCTGAATCCTAGTCTATGTCGGATATGAGGATGAGGAACAAGATGGGAGCTAGTACGTGCCTTGTGGAACAGAGTTTTCACCGTAGCTGCCTCGGGACTTTACTCTGTTGACGATGTACTCTCTGTGTTCTGTTAGTGAGGAAATTATAGATCATCGACCGACTTTTCCTGTTATTCATTTAGCGCGCATTTTGTTGCGCTTATTACGCCATGGTCAACTTGTCGAAAGGCTTTTGCAAAGTATGTATATATTAATCTGCATTCTTTTTGTCTTCTAGTGCATTTAGGACCTTTTCGTAGTGATCCAGTAGTTGAGACAGACGGAGCGGACCTGTTCTAAACCATGTTGCCCTGGGTTGTGTAACTGATGGGGTTCTAGTAGGGGTGGTGAGCTTGCTTTTAGGACCCTTGTCAAAGATTTTTTATGATTTGGGATGTTAGTGCTATGGGTCTGTTAAGTCTTTGCTGTTGCTGTACTGCCCCCTTTGTGGAGTGGGGCTATGGCTTGTTGTTTTTAGTAAACTGAGGGGACGACCCCCGTTGTCCTTTGCTCCCTTCCTTAGGATGGAAAAAGGCTCGTGTTAGGGGCTTCTTGCTGTTCTTGATGAACGCAGGAGTTCCATGAAGTCTGGCCTTGGGGAGAGTGAATGGGCATGTCATTTATCGCCCTGTTCGAAGTCATTTGGCGTCAGGATAACTCGGATAGGATTGTGGTTAATCAAATATTTGTGGCTCTCATCATAAAAAAATTCATTTTGATCTTCGACTCTCAGTTCTGGTTAGCGGTTGCCTAAATACTGGTCATATTGGTGACTTGAGTAGATCACTCATTTCCTTGCTGTTCATCTGTGTTGGACCAATCTTGTTGAAGTAGGGGCCCAATACTGGGCGCTGTTCTCGATTTTTGATTTGGCATAGGAAGAGAGATACTTTGGGTTTCTTTCGATTTCATTTATAGCTTTTATTCTTCCCGCGATTCTGACTCCTAAAGGATTCTTTTAGTTTAAGTTCGATGCTTGCTATTTTCTCCTGACCACTTTTCCTGGCATTTCAGATATATGAACCTCTTTTAGCCCGCTCTGTTATTCTTTTCCGTCGCTCCTGTAAGGGCGCTTGTCTCTTCTATTTTACATTTACTCCTCCTTTTTCTTAGAGGAATAAGCCTTGAGCATACATCGAGTCCACGATTAATCTGTTTCTAGGCATAAGTTTGGGTTGTTGTGTGCTTAGTATATCTTCCAGCTTATATCGGTTAGGACTTGGTTTACTTGGTCCCACTTTATGTTTTTGTTATTGAAGTTGAATTTTGTGAAATGCTCCCTCGTGACTAGTCTCATTTTGTCGGTTGGGCTCTGCATACATGTTGAACCTCAAGAATTTTGTTGTGATCTTAGTAGTAATATTGTTTTTGATATGGTGACATTCTTATCAGATAATCATTGATTAGTGAATTATGAGGTATAGTGTATTCTCCAGTCTAGTAGGCTCATATTATTTGCTGGTTTAAATTGAATTTTGTGTCCAGAGGATTTTAAAAGCTTCGTGTGTAGTGGGAGGTTTTCATCAGAGCGCATCCTGGTGTTATTACTGCAACAATTTTATTTTGCTATATTCCTCCATTTTAGGTGGCCTTAAGTTGAATCCCCCCAGGAGCAAGATGTGGGTGCAGGAGCTTGGAAGATTTTCCAGACAGTGGTCAATTTTTAACAAGCTGTTCCTGGAATTGCTGGGATGTTGCATCGGAGGCTTGTAGGACTACCACATGACTAGTTTTGTTTCTCGACCTTTACTGCTAAAACTTCCACTCGTAATATGAGGCATTATGAAGTTCTGTGCAAACAAGTGACTCTGCAATGTACAGGCAACCCCCCCCCTTTTGCCTGTTTCACTCTGTCACAATCTGTATATAGGTTGTAACTGGGATCCATATTTCATTGTCAAGTGATCTTTATGTGGGTTCAGTGAAAGCCACGAACATTGCCTTTGCCTATCTGCAGCAGTCACGGATGAAAGGTATTTTGTTGTTTGTTGTGGCTTTAGACCCTGTATATTTGCAAAGAAGAATTTTATCGGGACTGGGGTATTGTTGGGTACTGGAGGGGGGATTTCTTTTCCGGCATTAGTATCTGTATCTGTTGGTTTGAGTGGAGGCCATACGACTGTGGTTCCACTCCAGGAATGACTGGATTTGGTGTACGATTTCTGCATTTCTGCCAGTTTTTTTTTCCTTCCTGGCACTAAAAACCTCTCCCTTTGAGTGGCTGGTGGCTACCCAGGTTTTCCCATGGCCGGGATGTTTTGTATCTTCTTTGTACCCTTTTAGATGGTAGGCCTGGCAATTAAGATATAGCACAGTCTTTACTGTACTGAAGAGGTACCACATTTCAGGTTTGTGTGAAAAAGCTACAGGAAGGGGTTTGCATTTTCCTGTTGTCATATGGGCATGCATTTTCTAGGGGATGGTTTAGTTGCTTGCACGTTCCCATCTGTTTTTTCTAGATTTCCATGCCGCAGATACCAAGTGCATAGTATGTGCACAGGCTTGGTTTCCGCTGCTTGGGTTTCTGTGACTGTATTCCATGTTGGTGCATTGTTTTCCCTGTCTTACTTCTATCCTCCCTAGCACCAACAATGGGAAGTCCCACCATTGTTTTGGTTAATTTATCCTCACTATTGCTATTGGGTCCTCTTGTTTGCTTTTCATGCGGAATTTTCTAGTTTGCAATATTGGTTTATCTTATCTTTACTACACTTGTTTCCATAATATGGCTCCTGTCCACATATGAGGTCATTTATATGTATTCCTTCCTGCGTTATTAATTCACGACTACCTGGACAAAATCTCCAGCTTCCACCATTACTGTCTCCCAGGACGTTATCTCCAGGCTTCACCATTTCTGTCTCCCAGGACAGCACCTACAGCTTCACCATTACTGTCTCCCAGGACAGACCCTCCAGCTTTACTTTACTGTCTCCCAGGACATCACCTCCCAAGCTTACAGTTTGTGACTACCTGGCCAGTATCAAGGGCAGTTACCATTCAGCCCAGACTTTTATGTTCCCAATTGTTGTAGAAAGCTTCCAGGTTTTCTATGGAAAGCAGCTTTGATGTTGTCCTCTTTTAATACCCTTGTGATTTTAGTCCAAGTTTTCTCATTTGGCATACCCAGGAAAACTTCTCTGTTTTATAACTGCTTATGTAGGGGGGTTTTAGTTCTGGGTTATCTGCACAAGGGGCGTGACACCAATTTCCACAAAAATGACAATTTATTCCATGTGGAAAAGACCGTTTGTTTGACTGACCGCAGACTACACACAGCTTCATAATGATTTGAATGGTTGATACTGCCAAATTCTACTAGGCACTCTTGAATATTATCTTAATATCTTAAAATGAAGCTCTAAGCTATTTGTATTTGTTTCTAACTCTTTTTGTATATTGGATCAGTTTACCGTCACGTTCCTGATTTTTAATGTTTGTGTTTCATAAGGGCGCCTACAACCCCCATCCCGTTTACAGTCCTGCTTATTGTCCAACGAAACCATGTTTGAAACAGTTCGGGTTCGGACCAGTCAAGGGTCGGACCCAGTCAAGGGATCCGGACCAGTCATCTTGCTCTGATTCAGTGGGTCACTTATTTAATTAAAACATACTGGTCGGTGATTTGAGCAACACATGAAGGATCTACTGGAAATTATATACCCGAGTAATATGTGATTTGACTGATACAAGTATAACTTGCGTGTTGAAGAGCCGGTGATATCTGGCAGCCTCCTACAATGACGAACGGTAGCCTCCTTATTATCAATCGCTGTACTGGCTTTTCATATTTTTTTTTTTTTTCCGTCTCCACCACAATAAATGCTATATTATCACTATAGTTGACTGGTGCAAATTTTGGAGGGAAGGGACGATTTTTCTGTAGTAATAATTGCTTCCTACGTTGTGTATATTGCGACCGCTGGTACTACAGGTTATATGGAAATTCACAGTAAACGTCTCGTATTTCAGAAAAGAAACATAATGAAGTCACTTTCCACTCCTCTAAGTACATTATAATACTGGTTAGTTGCTACTACAACACTGTATTCTGCTATTCACTGGTATCACTAGATTATATGCGGTACACTAGAGGCCAAGTAAGTTATTAAAAACAGCTGACCTGTTATAGGTAAGTTTCTGGCGACTTCTGGCACCTTCCTATATAGGCTTAATCACTTCATTTACAAATTCAACTGTTTTCAAATGACACTTTAGCCTTGTATCAATCTTCAATATACTAGGGAAGCCACTGTAGTATACACTATACACTATGTATAACTCAATGTTATCAGGGAGACTTTCTTTTCCTCGACATGAAAAGTCAATTATTATTATTTTTTTCCACGGGACAGGCCTATGATTCCCCTCTGGCAGTAAACTCTGCTACGCAGTGCCACACTAATTCTCCGTTTTTGACTCAGTATAGTATAGAATGTTTTCCGCCCAAGATTGGTTCCAGGCGCTACCAATAGAGGGATGTATTCATATAGGATTGATGACACAAATAAAAGTTCTAGCACGTATGAGCGACCGTGAAAACACGAGAAAACCGGGAGCACAACGAGGACGCTGACCGATGACACGTGTTAATTATGTGATCAAGGCATATGGTCACTCTCTGAACACTATGTCCTTAATTGTCCATATTGAGGAATATCAGAGACAGAAACAGTATAATATCTCTATTCAATTCAATTCAAAGTTTATTCTCTATAAGGATTACAATGTTTTTTTTTTTTTAACGAGTTTACAGAAATTTGATATTGTTTGGTTTAACATGTAGTAAAATTGAGATTACAGAGTGTACCACTAGAACGCCTTAGATGGCTAGGCATTTTAGGCATACTGAGTTTTATTCTTAAATGTAAAAATATTTCAAATTATGAGGTAAGTTGGTATTATGGCCTAAGTGATAAATATATTTTGTGAGTTTAGCAGTGTGAATGCTTTTGTTTTGGCACAGTATATTAGTTTCAGGATTGGTTTCACAGGATTCATTATTTAAGACTGAGATTATTATTTCTGTGTATGGGTCAAATGAGTGGCGAGAGTAAGTGTGATCCACCAGGTTGGTATTCGTGAAGTTAGTTGACGGGGTGTTCAGGGTGATAAGATGTTTTCTAATGTAGTTTTGAAGGTGATGAAATGATGTGTCTGCAGTTCTAGAGTTCTAGGTAGGTATTCCAGATTTTTGGGTCTTGACATACATTAATTTTTGTATAGGTTTAGTCGGACCGGGGGGAATGTCGTAGAGATGTTTGTTCTGTGTTATGCCTGTGGGTTCTGTCACAACTATCAAGAAAGGTTTTGAGGTCAAGGTTGATATTAGAGTTTAAGGCCCGTAGATATAGATTGCCACGTAGTAATTGGACCCCCCCCCCCCCCCCCCCTGTACTGAAATGGAGTAAGTTAGATCTTTGAAGAGTGGGGGGTGTGCTTGCCAGGGTGGGATTTAGTGATTTTCTTACTGCAGCTTTTTGTTGGGATAATATTGGCTTTAGGTGTGTGGCTGGCTGTTGTGATCCCCAAGCACAAATAGCATAGGTGAGGTATGGATAAAAATAAACGTGCTGGTATAGTGATGAGAGGGATTTTGCGCAGTAGGTATCGTATCTTGGAGAGGATCCCAACCGTTTTGGATTAACTTTTTTGGCTATATGCTGGATATGGGTGCGGAAATTCAGGTTATTGTCAAGGTATAAGCCTAGAATTTTCCCCCATTATTTCTGGTAATTAGGTGTTGTCAATCTTAATGTTAATTTGTGCTTCTCCTTGCTCTGCCTACTAAACATAATATAGTAGTTTTGTCAGTGTTAAGCGTAAGTGTGTTGGCTGTCATCCAAGTCGATATTTTAATTCAGCTCCCCTCATTCCACAATGGTGTTAAGGTGGCAAGATTATGGGGTGAGAGATGACATAAGTCGTGTCATCAGCAAAGAGAATGGGTTTTAGGTGTTGGGATACGTTTGGTAGGTCATTGATGTATATGAGGAAGAGCAGGGGACCAAGGACACTTCCCTGCGGAACTCCAGTATCAAGTGGCCGTGTTGCTGATGCTGTGTCTTTATTGGTGACGTACTGATACCTATTAGTAATGTAAGATTTGAAATAAGCAAGCGCATGGCCTCTTATACCGTAGTGGTCAAGTTTGTGGAGTAGGATTTCGTGGTTTACTGTGTCAAAAGCCTATGTGACATGTCAAGATATCTTATTAATGAAAATAAGATACCAGATATACTAAGCAAATTTCCTAAATTTGCTTGTAACAGATAAGTGAACTATAGATATGTAGATATAAATCCATATGTATTCCTGTTAACCCTTTGGGGCCTAGTACCTAGGCCTTTTGTGCATCCATATGCTCTCGCACTACCGTCCACAGGAAGGATATGGGGTGCACAATAAACTAGCCACTTCGTTGGCAAAATCTAAATCTAATCTCTTCAGTACAGGAAAGAATGTGTTATAAGTTAAATTGCCAGGCATACCATCTAAAGGGAACAAAAAGATATAAAACATCCAGGCCATGGGAAAACCTGGGTAGCCACTAGCACTCAAGAGGGGAGAGTTTTTTAGTGCCAAGAAGAAAAAAAACTGGCAGGGATAATGGCGAAACTTACACCAAATCCCCCCAGTCATCCTGGAGTGGAACCACAGTCGATGGCCCTCCCTCCAAACCAACAGGATACAGTTACTAATGCCGGAAAAAATCCCCCCCCCCAGTACCAACCATCCACCAGTCCAATAACATTCTTCTTTGCAAATATACGAAAGGTCTAAAGCCAGCAACTAAACAACAAATACCTTTCATCCGTGGACTGCTTGCAGAGGCAAAGGCAATGTTTGGGTTTTTAAATGGACCCACATAAAGGATCCTTGGCAACGAAATATGGATACCAGGTTACAACCTATAAGATGTGACAGGTGAACAGGAAAAAGGGGGGGGGGGGGGTTGGTGTACTTGCAGAGTACTTGTTTGCACAGAATGTTTAAATGCCCAAATGATGTAGTGGAAGTTTCAGCAGTAAAGGTCGAGAACCAAAACTAGTCATTGTGGTATTTACAAGCCTCGGATGCAACATCCAGCAAATTCCAGGAACAGCTTTTTAAAAAGACCCTGCTGGAAAATCTTCGCTCTGCACCCAAACATCTTGCTCCGGGGGATTTCAACTTAAGGCCCCTAAAAGGGAGGAATATAGCAAATAATATTGTTGCGTAATAACACCGGGGCGGCAGCTTGATGAAAATCACACTCAACGAGTTTTTAAATTCCTGCACAAAATTCAATTTAAAACCAGCAAACAAAAAAACCCTATAGCGGAGAATACATAGACCTTTCTTCACTAACAATGTGATTGATAAGAAATGTCCCCATATCAAAAACAATTTTTACTCAGATCAAACATAATTGAGGTTCAGCATGTTGCGTGGCCCCCCGACGTCTAATGAGATAGTCCGAGGGAGCTTCCCAAAATTTAAACTTAAATAACAAAAACATAAAGTGGGCCCAAAAAAAACCCCAAGTTTAACGATATAAGGGGGAAGATATATAAGAACACAGACCCCAATTATGCCTGAACAGTTTAAACTCGGTGGCATCGATGTATGCACAATTCTTTTTCCCTCTAAAAAAAAAAGGAGGGGATGTAAAATAGAAAAAAAGGCGGGCCCCCTTTAAGGCGACGGAAAAGAATAACAGAGCGGCAAAAAAGGGGTCAATATATCAAAAATGCGTAGGGAACCTGGTCGAGAAATAGAAAGCTCGAACTTAAGCAAAAAGAATCCTTTAGGGTCGGGAATCGCGGGAAGAACTAAAACCCAAAAATGAAATCGAAAGAAACCCAAAGATTTTTTTCCCCTTGCCAAATCAAAACGAGAACAAGCCGTTTTGGGGCCCCCTACAAAACAAGATGGGCCCTCAAGATGAAGAAAGGAAAATGAGTGAGCTACTAAGCCCCAAATGACTCAGTTTTTAGAAAAGCCGCTAAAGATGAGAGTCGAAGATCAAATAAAATTTTTTTATGAGGAGCACAAAATTTGTTAACACAACCCTATCGAGTTACCCTGACGCCAAATGACTTCGAACAGGCGATAAATGACACCCCATGCATCTCCCCCAGGGCCAGACTCATGGAACTCTGTGTTCATAAGAACTGAAAGAAGCCCCTATCATGAGCCTTTTCCACCTATGGAGAGGGAGCATGGACACTGGGGTCTCCCACAGTTACAAAAAAACAACAGACTGCCCCACTCCACAAAAGGGGGCAGTTAAAGCAACAGCAAAGAACTACAGACCAATAGCACTAACTCCCTTCATAAAAATCTTTGAAAGGGTCCAAAGAAGAAAGATCACCCCCCTTAGAAACCCTCATTACAAAAACCCGGGCAACAGGGGTTAAAAAGGGTCGTCCTGTCGGCTAAAATTTGGATCACTACGACAAGGCCCTAAATGCCTGAAGACAAAAAAGAATGCAGATGTAATATATACGTTTTGCAAAAGCCTTCGACAGTGGCCCTGGCGTAAAGTGCAGAAAATGGTGCTAAAAAAATAACAGGAAAAATCGGTCGGGTCTATAATTTCCTCACTAAAGAAAACCCGAGTAATGTCAACGAGTAAAATCCGAGGCAGTACGGTGAAAAGCTTGTTCCACAGGCCAGTACTCGTCCCATTTGTTCCTATCCTCTATCCCAAATAGACAAGGGGTCAGCCACAGCACGTGTCTTCCTTTGCAGTGACACCCCCAATCGCATGACAGTGTCTTCCTTGCGACATGCAAGGGTCCCGGCGACATCAACCAAATCTTTCAGTGGGCTGCGAAAAAAAATATGAAGTTCAACGATGAGAAATTTCAATTCTCGATATTAAACATGAGGAAATTAAATCTTTATCAGAGTACAAAACAAAAATTTTGGCCCAAAATAGAGCGAAACACCAACGTCAAAAAATCGGGGGTGATCATGTCGGGGATCTCACCTTCAAGGCCTAACATTGTATCAAACGATTGCTGAAAAAAAGACAGGATGGTAAAGAGAACCTTCAAAATAGGGAGGCCAAACCATGATGACATCTTAGGTCATTGTTCTATCTAGGTGGAAAATTGCTGCACATAACAGCACCTTTTAAGGCAGGGGAAAAATTTCCACCTAGAAAAAGTACAGATAACTTTCACGGTGCGCATAAGGGTAAATCCCTCAATTATGGGAGCGCTTGAGGTTCCTAAACCTGTTTCCCTGGAACGCAGGAGGGGGAGTAATGTTATTACACCTGGAAAATCCTAGAGGGACTAGTACCCAACTTGCACACGAAAAACCTCACTACGAAAGCAAAAGACTTGGAGACGATGCACCACCCCCCAATGAAAAGCAGGGGTGTCACTGCACGTTAAAAGGACCTACAATAAGTGTCAGGGGCCCCAAACTGTTCAAATGCCTCCCAGCAAATTTTAAAGGGGGATTACCAAAAAGACCCTGGCAGTCTTCGAGTGGCAAGGACAAGCCCTAAAATCAGTTCGTCAGTCGGGCTGTGGCTCGTACGTTGGTTTGCGTGCAGCCAGCGCAAAAAGCCTGGTTTATCAGGCTTTGATCCACCAGGAGGCCCGGTCACAGACCGGGCCGCGGGGGGCGTTTACCCCCGGAACTCTTCAGTAAACTCCCGGAGGCTTCCCGAGAAGCTTGCTGAAAGCAGTACAATGGGCGCACACCCCCAAAACTGTCAGGTTGTTTCCCAACAACACTGATCAAAAAGACCAAGTGTAATAGTTTTTTTGAAACTAGTGTAGACAATCATGAGGGAAAAAAGACAAGTTTGTCCATGATGAGGAAAAACTACGTCTTTGTGCCTAATGATTAGATTTATAGAAAACTTTCACTCCGAATATGCCAACTTCAAATCCGAGCTGCCCCACCAAGGGCACCTAAAGTCCTTTTTTGTCATTACAACGTCAAAAAGCACTTGAATCCCCAATACTGGGTAGAGCAAGTTGCAAGCCCCCGTCGACTTTCCAACAGTCTGATTTAGTGAGTGGACTGGCAGGGGACTCTGCCCCGCTTTATTCACTCCCGTGCAGCCCCCAACGCGTATTCATTGCTTGTAAGACCCCCCTCAATCGATGTTATAAATGTCAACGTGGGGCCACATTGCCAGGAAATGCCCCGATGGCCCAGTGGCCTGGTGGCTAAAGCTCCCGCTTCACACACGGAAGTCCCGGGTTCGATTCCCGGCGGGTGGAAACATTTCGACACGTTTCCTTACACCTGTTGTCCTGTTCACCTAGCAGCAAATAGGCACCTGGGTGTTAGTCGACTGGTGTGGGTCGCATCCTGGGGGACAAGATTAAGTACCCCAATGGAAATAAGTTAGACAGTCCTCGATGACGCACTGACTTTCTTGGGTTATCCTGGGTGGCTAACCCTCCGGGCTTAAAAATCCGAGCGAAATCTTATCTAAGTCACACTGGTGTGCAGTGTGTGCCAATGCTCATCCTTCTGAACGGTGTTATGATATGATCAAACAGCAACAGACTGTTGCTAAACAATGTATCAATTGTTAATACCTCAGGAGTCACAGCAGCTCATGCTGACTGCAGTGTGAGGGCTGCCCACATTGCAGCCAACTGCACCATACCTGTACCCCCCATCATGACCCCCCAGGACTACCAGGTACCTCGGGTCTGAATACGGGCTCATGCCTGCCCTCAGACAATGGGGTTGAGCACCTCACCTGGGGAGCACGTCAGCAGACCTCCATCACGTCGCCCTGTCAATACCAGCCTAGCTGAGTCAGCTGACAGTCAGCCAACGAGCTCAGCTGACCGGGACTTCACGTCTCCAGATGTTCCAAGTCTTGCTCCTGTGGTATACAACCTGATGT
This sequence comes from Cherax quadricarinatus, assembly GCF_026875155.1. Taxonomy (NCBI): domain Eukaryota; kingdom Metazoa; phylum Arthropoda; class Malacostraca; order Decapoda; family Parastacidae; genus Cherax; species Cherax quadricarinatus. Next base: position 58,948 of record NW_026471626.1, on the reverse strand, counting down.
CGCGCATAAGGGTACTGGAAACACAACAATTTCTCCTGAAACAACATCTTGAGCAACACAAGGAAAGATGTGTAGAGTGTACCAAAAAGAAGATTGTCACAATTTGTGAAAGCAAGTGTAAGGCTGCTGAACAAGGTGGTGGTGGTGTTCTTAATTACAGTAATGACAATTGACCTCATCGCTCTAGGGCCGTGAGGTTGTGCTGCGCCTTGCTCCTGCATTCATCACTCAGCCTTGGTGGAGGACGGACATTGGCGGTTGAGCTAGCACCTGTTGGTAGCACTGAGTGATTTTCACAAAATGGCGCAGGCTATCAGGCAGATAATCAACACTGTGTGTATTGAGGTGTTGAAAGGAACGGTTTATCAAACCAATGCTTCTGTTATGCTGCTGCCATACTACGGGATACCTACTGCATCAACAAAGACGATCTGTATGGTATTGCCTTAAATGGAGCAACAAGGATCTTTGTGAAATTTGTGATGGCTGCGACATATGACAAGATGGTGGAAAAATACCAAGACGTGTGTATGAAGGTTAATCCTGGTTTGGAAGTACGAATGAGGGACGTATCCAAGTATTATACTTGGGTAAAGTTACGGAATGTCCCATTTGAAGCGGATGAAGAAGATATAAAAGCAACATTCAATGAGTATGGTGTTATACATCAGGCATCAGTTGGAAGGTGGTCTGATGATATGTATGCTGGACTGCGTGAGGGCTCCTTTACCCTCAAAATGTCTTTGCGCAAATCTATACCATCATATGTGACTCTGAGTGACTTTAGAATACAGGTATACGTAACATATGCGAGGCAAAGACGAACCTGTAGACTGTGTGGAGCCTTTGATCATATGGCAGCAATGTGTCCTCGTCGATCGACACCTGAGAAATATGGAGAGGGGAAAGAAGTGGGGAAGGAGAGAGAGGTGACGACCCAGTCTACAGGGGAGCATCTTCAAGATCATAGAACATGGAGTAAAATCGTGGAGGACAATCCGGAAGAATGTGTAACATTACCGGAGATCTCTCAGGTTATAGAGAATATGTGTATGGAGGATGAGGTGAGACGAGTGGAATTGGGTAGTCAGGTTACGGCTACAATAGAATTCTTGGGTAATCAGAATGAGGACGGGACACTAAGCATGGTGTCAGATGGGAAACTTATAGGTGAGGAAGGAATTCAAGAGGTGAGTAATGTGGGTGATGGGGATATGCAATCAAAGAGGATTAGTGAGGTTGTGGTTGAAGTACACAACGTAGAATGTGAAGATGAGGGAATTCACATAGTAGAGGCATCACGTAAGAGAGAGGCAGGGCTTCTGATAGTGATGATGTCCTCACACCAGCCAACGAACTGGTAAGAAACTATCAGTGGATGTGCAAAAAAAAAGTAACAAGGGGGGGGGGAAAGGGGCAGAGGAAAGGTGAGGCAAAGAAAGGACAATGTGAAAAGAATGTTTCAGCAAAAAACGTAAGGAAACGCAAGGATGTCGGTCGATTGGTAAGCCCCCGATAGCATTTTTAAGTGTCCAACTTTAAATGTTAACGGCCTAAGGGCTGATGTAAAGAGTAAGATATTTAGTGATTTTTTAAAGAGATTTGGCATACAAGTAATATTTTTACAAGAGCATAATTTTAGGTATGGAAGGGATTTGTTGGTAGATGGATATAAAGTTTATGCTGGGTATACTGGGAAGCTTAAGGGAGGTGCTGCTGTTTTAATAGCTGAGACCAGTCCATTCCAATTTTTTACATTGGGAAGAAGGGGGAGATGAGAGAGTAGCGAGGGTGGCTGGGCCCATGGGGTGGGGTACGTGTGTGTTTTTGTGAGTGTATACCTGGAGTTTACCTGGAGAGAGTTCCGGGGGTCAACGCCCCGCGGCCGATCTGTGACCAGGCCTCCTGGTGGTATCAGAGCATGATCAACCAGGTGTTGCTGCTGGCTGCACGCAAACCAACGTACGAGCCACAGCCCGGCTGGTCAGGAACCGACTTTAGGTGCTTGTCCAGTGCCAGCTTGAAGACTGCCAGGGGTTTCTGTTGGTAATCCCCCTTATGTATGCTGGGAGGCAGTTGAACAGTCTCGGGCCCCTGACACTTATTGTATGGTCTCTTAACGTGCTAGTGACACCCCTGCTTTTCATTGGGGAGATGTTGCATCGTCTCCCAAGTCTTTTGTTTTCGTAGTGAGTGATTTTCGTGTGCAAGTTCGGTACTAGTCCCTCTAGGATTTTCCAGGTGTATATAATCATGTATCTCTCCCGCCTGCATTCCAGGGAATACAGGTTCAGGAACCTCAAACGCTCCCAGTAATTGAGGTGTTTTATCTCTGTTATGCGCGCCGTGAAGGTTCTCTATACATTTTCTAGGTCAGCAATTTCACCTGCCTTGAAAGGTGCTGTTAGTGTGCAGCAATATTCCAGCCTTGATAGAAAAAAGTGACCTGAAGAGTGTCATCATGGGTTTGGCCTCCCTAGTTTTGAGGTTCTCATTATCCATCCTGTCATTTTTCTAGCAGATGCGATTGATAAAAATTTTATGGCCCCTTAAAGGTGAGATCCCCGACATGTTCACCCCCGGGTCTTTGACGTTGGTGTTTCGCTCTATTTGTGGCCAAAATTTGTTTTGACTTGATGAAGATTTAATTTCCTGTGTTTCCCATATTGAGTAATTGAAATTTCTCATGTTGAACTTCATATTGTTTTCGCAGCCCTGAAAGATTCGGTTGAGTCCCCCTGGAGCCTTGCGTGTCGCAAGGGAAAACATGTCATGCGGGATTCGGGTGTCATCTGCAAAGGGAAGACTGGTGCTGGGGCTGACATCCTTGTCTTGTCGGACATTTAATTCAATTCAATTAAATTAAAAGTTTATTCTCTAAGGATTAAAATGCTGAGTTTACAGAAATTTGGGGTTATTGTGTGGTTTACTGTAGAAAAATTGTGGTTACAGGTGTACCACTAGAACGCTTAGCTGGTAGGCATTTCGGGCAGACTTAGTTTTATTCTTAATTGTAAAATTTACAAATTATAGGAAAAATTGGTATTATGGCAAGGACTAAAAATATTTTGTGGTTTGAAATGTGAATGCTTTTGTTTTGGCACAGTACATAATTTCTATTGGAGTATCACAGGTTTCATTTTTTTAAGATTAGATTAATATTTCTGTTTATGATCAAATGAGTGAGTGGTGTAATGTGAACCACCAGGGGGTTTTGTGTGGTTGTTGCGGGGTGTATCGGGAAAAAGATGTTTTTAATGGTGTTTTGAAGTTTAGATTTTATGTTTTTTGCCCCCGAAGTGGTTTATTTTATTGTGACCCCATATCCACCGTGGACGGTAGCGCGAGAGCATATGGATAAAAAAAAAGGCCCCTGGGAAACTGGCCCCAAAGGGTTAACGGGAATACATATGGATTTATATTACATATCTATGTTCACTTTCTTTTACAAGAAAATTTAGGAAATTTGTTAGTATATTGGTATCTTATTTTCTTTAATAAATATCTTGACATGTCAATGGGTTTTATACTGTCTGTTCTGTATTCCTCAAAAAGGGGACAATTAAGCACTTGTTCAAGAGAATGACCATATGCCTGATACAAAATTTACATTTAGTTTGATCACTTGTGTGTCCCCAAACTGCCAGAAGTATTATACAAGCCTAAAGCCTGGCCACTAAAACATCAGTCAGTCTGTTCACATTGCAAGTTGCTCCATAAACTCTTATCTACTTTCAGTTTCATAGTGGGTTATAGATCTATCAGGTTCTAACTGCATTCCTATAACAATCATTTTCATTATTTATTTTCCCCAAATTTTTATTCCTGATGCTAGACACAGTTATCCCAAAAAGTTTTATTTACATTCTCCTTCTCGATACTCTTTTTGGGAAAATATCAACTTTATCATAAAGGATAACCCAATGTGTGATGGGACCCTAGAAATTTGACATTAATTCCTTTTTCCCTAATTTTTGAGTATCTATACCTGGTTTCCCCCCCAATGAGCATTTTTGTTGGGTCATTATATGACCAAGAGCCTTCAATGATGACATAGAATCAGTAATGATGATGAGTCAAGTCAGTGTCATGGGTTATTTTGCCCCTTTAGGATTGCAAAAAATTCATTTGCAGGTAGACCCCCAGTTGTTAATTCTTATGCCTAACTCAACAAATTTTTACGTTTTAACTGGGGAGGGGGAAAACAAGAGCAGAGAGCCCTGCCGAAGACTCCTGTTTAGATCCTCAGTGTATATAACTTGTGATAACTTGTTACACAGCTGGGGGAAAATTTCTTTTTGAGCAGTTGCTCTAAAAAGAGTTTAAGGAAGGGTTACTAGCAAGGTTTTTGGGGGAGGAAACTTGTAGGTATTATATTAAATGAACAATTTTCCATGGGGGGTGAAATGCTCTTGTTGCCTACAGTGATACATTTCTGGGTTAAAAAACTAATGCAATTGCATTTTTCAAATCCATTTAGTCTGTGTGTATTTACCTCTAAAAATTGGTAAGATTCACTGTGACAGTTTTGGGTTCGTTTCTAACTTCTAATACGAGTACAGTGTTAATTTCAACAATCCTATCACTGATACTAAAATAAAAAGCTCCTTCCTCATGTTAAGAACTTTTGAGATCTGGGACACCCAAGAATAACCCTGAGGTTTCTTTGCATTAACCCCAAGGGGTCGGAGGAACTTTCTCTAGCAAATATCAACAGGGGCAGAAAAAAAAAATTAAGGACCTAACATGGCTATTTACATCATTCTCACGTTCTCCATTTGCACCATAGTTGGGATTGTAGCCGCAAAGCTTGAGAGCATTTAGCCTAGCTTTCATTTCTTGTTTAGTTGTAGTATAGTGGTTTTTTTGTTTAAAGGGTACATCTACACCAAGAATCGAAAGTTTTAAGTAGCTAATGATTTCACCCTGCAAATAGATGGGTGGGGGAGTCGTTTGCTTGTTAATATTTAGTTTTAGAGGGTTTATTAGGGGCCCTAGTCGTTACAAATTGTTTGAACTTCATTAAGAATGGATCATCTTCTTATGCCCTTTTGTATGGATCATGAATCATCGCATAGTTATAGCTATATTTAGGTGAGGGGGTTTTAGAGCTTTTAGGGAGCTTTAATCAGAATATTAAAAAGCATGGGCTAAAACTCCTCCCTGCGGTTTCCCTAAAGAATTTTCTTTAGAATACTTCTAAAAGCCTTGGTAAAGGCGAGGTACTCTTTTTGACAGGTACCCTATTATCCGCAAGTAAGCTCCCACCAATATTCTTTTTGGTAGTTCGTAGTAAAAGGGTTTTCTGTTCGCAATATCAAATGCGATTTTAGCAAAAAAAGGGGTTTTAAAATAAAAAGGGTGTGTGCAGTGAAAAAGGGTTGGAAATACAGTTCTGCCACTTTTCCCTTTTATGCCCCATAGGGTGGGGGGAAAGTTGATGTCTGATTCTGTGTACAGTCTTTTAAACATCATTTTTAAAAAAGTTTTACAAAGCAAAGTTAAGGAGTGGGCCAAAATGTATCGGGGCTTTTGGGGGGCTTGGGATGGCACAATGAGATATTGGTCCGGGAAAAGTGGGAAGAACGCCCTCATGTAACTGAGATTTAACAGTGCCAAAAAAGGGTTATCAGCACGTCCTTAGAGTTTGAGAATATCATAGGTTATACTCCTCTCCAGGAGCAGTGATCGCCCTTTGGTTAATGCATTATCTAATTCATACTCGGTAAAGAGGCAATCATTTTCCATCAATATTTTGGCTCAAAAAATTTTAATCAGTTTCAAATTTCTTTCAGAAGTACTTTTAAATTTTTTTCTAATATGGAGGGAAGGCTTTCATGCCTAGATGTTTTGGACCATCATTTATGGGTCTTTTTGCTTTTTCAAGGGGAAAGGGATGAGCAACATTGCATCTTTTTCCGGGTTATTTTTTTTATACCTTTCCAAGCCAAACTAAAAGGGGGTGGACCTATTTAATCCACTAACAAAATTTCCATTTCCTGTTGCCTAAGTTTTCCTTTCTATTCCTTGCTTTGTTGTGCAGCTTGGAACGTTCGGTAGGTTGGTTAGGTTGGGTTTGGTTAGGTTGGGTTTAGGTTAGGTAAGGGGTTGTGTGCCCCCCATTTTGTATTGTTGTATCCCCCGCCACTTGTAAGGTTGTGTGCCCGCCCTTTAAGTGTTGGGCCCTCCCCACTTGAAAAAGGTTGTGTGCCCCGCCATTGTAAGTGTTTGTCCCTCCCCACTTTTAAGTGTTGTGTGCCCCCCCACTTGTAATGTTGTGTCCCCTGCCATTGAAAAGTGTTGTGTCCCCCGCCACTTGAAAGTGTTGTGTGCCCTGCCACTTGTAAGTGTTGGTCCCCTGCACTTGTAATGTTGTTGCCCGCCATTGTAAGTGTTGTGTGCCCGCCCTTGTAAGTGTTGTCGCCCTGCCACTTGTAAGTGTTGTGTGCCCCCCCACTTGTAAGTGTTGTGTGCCCCGCCACTTGTAAGTTTGTGTGCTCCGCCACTTGAAAGGTTGTGTGCTTCGCCCTTTTGTGTTGTGGGGCCCCGCACTTTAAGGTGGTGCCCTGCCACTTGTAAGTGTTGTGTGCCCCCCCTTGAAAGGTTTGTGTGCTGCCACTTTAAGTGTTGTGTGCCCTGCCCTTTAAGTGTTTGTCCCCCGCCACTTGTAATGTTGGTCTCCCCCACTTGTAAGTGTTGTGTGCCCCCGCCATTTGTAAGTGTTGTCTCCCCTGCCATTTGGTAAGTGTTGTGTGCCCGCCCTTGAAGGGTTTTGTGTGCCCGCCACTTGTAAGTGTTGTGGCTCTGCCATTTAGTGTTGTGTGCTCCGCCACTTGTAAGTGTTGGTGCCCTGCCATTGTAAGTGTTGTTTTCCCTGCCATTGAAGTGTTTTGCCCGCCATTGTAATGTTGTGTGCTCCCCTTGTAAGTGTTGTCTGCCCGCATTGAAAAGTTTTGTGTGCCCCGCCACTTGAAGTTTGTGTGCCCCCCCTCTTGTAAGTGTTGTGTGCTCCGCCACTTGTAAGTGTTGTGTGCCCCGCCATTTGTAAGTGTTTGTGCCCCCCCACTTGTAAGTGTGTGTGCCCCGCCACTTGTAAGTTTTTGTGTGCTCCGCCACTTGAAAGTGTTGTTGCCCTGCCACTTGTAAGTGTTGGGGCCCCGGCCACTTGTTGGTCTGAGGTTCTACATTAGGGTATGCTTTACCAACCCTCCTAGCTGATGTTTTAGATTGGCACTGTGGATCATTTAGTATTTACATTGGTTTTTATTGTTATTTATAGGGGGGGGTTTTTTTTTCCTATTCTGCCCACTTATCTGTGAGAACCCCTTCAATAGTGGTAATTAAATCATCATTAAATTTTGGTGCCAATGGCTCGTAATTCTTTCCCTTTGATCCAAGGGGTTAAAAAAGTTGTCTTGTTTTTCGGGGGTTTGAGTAAGTTTCCTCCTTCTGTATTTAGCCCTTTTTTGGGGAATGTGATCAAGATTGAAGTTGTTAGTCTTGGGAAGTGATAAAGAAGATCTCAACTATGCAGAGTCATGATCGTATATGAGTTTTAAAAATCCAAGAACAGATCTTATGCCACCATATATGTGAGTGGCTCAGTGTGCCACAATTCGAAATTATCATGCTCATTTAGCAATTCACAGTTTATTTTTCCATTGGGGTTGTTATAGCCCCCACAATATTTTTACTCTGGCATTAAAATCCCCAAAAATGATGGTGGGTTCAATTGATGCGATCTGGTAAAGATCGGGTCGAAGTGGTTCGCTGGGGCATAGAGATTAAAAAAATGTTTATGGAAAAATCGCCCGCATATACTTTGACACCATGATACTCATGTTAACTCCTCTGAAGGAAAAGGGGTGAATGTGGCAAGCTCTTTTGCATACTCACACAAAAATTTTGGGTTTCCTTTGGTTTTCGCTGCATTCCCGGGAAGTTTGGGGAGGTGCTCCATCTTTCAATCTACATTCCCCGCAAACAGATGAAAACAAAATTTTTGGTTGCACTAATATGATGTAAGTCAGGAACGCTTTCGATGGAAGCAAAGTTCATGAAAGAAGTAAAGTATCCATTGTGTGAGTTTTCAATCTCTTGCTCATAAGATGGTTTTAAAATTTTATGCTTTGACACAGTGTGCAGATTTAAGAGCAAATGAAATTTGTACTCTTTATCTTCAGGACCTTTTTTTTTAAGCATTTTTTGGCATTTTGGCAGCCAGTGATAAGGGAAGTCTTTAAGGCAAGGTTATGGGCTTCTTTTTCACAAATTGCTGGAAACTGAACGGAGATTGCTGCCTTTTGACATCACACCATCTCAAAGCATCATCCTGATTACTATATTTATTAAACTTGTCAGGATCTGTTCAAGTGTCAAATTTTTTTTTGGAAAGTTGTTTTAATATGAGGAAGGGCTAACGAATCCAAAAGCCTTCCGGAGGATGGCATTTCTGGGTTAGTGCTTACTTTAAAAACCTATCACCTTAACAGGTACCATGGTTAAATTTGTGTTTTCTGTTTCATATTTATGCAGGTAGGGCCTGTGCACTGACTCATCTCCAATTTCCAGGGAGGGGTTTCCTGTGTGGTGTCCGCCACGTTGTAGTTGTGTGTATTGGGAGAAAAGCAAACTCATCCCCCTTTTAGGTAGCCATAGGTATCTTAGTGGGAGACCTATTCCCTTGTCTAGCAGGGATGGCTAGCTCCTCCACAGTTTGTGTTGATGGGATTCTGGATCCCCCCAAATTCTTTGCAGTGAGGTGGGGTTTTTTGACCTTGAGAGGTTCGTCTCGGATCTGGCTGTGGTAGATGGATGGCCCCATTTTAGTTACATTAAAGGAGTTTTCAGGTTTACTCGAAGGTTTTTTGGGTTCTGTGCAGTCCTTGGGGAGACTGTAACCCCCAACTTTTTTACGTTAAACACTTAAATTTTCGGTTTTAGGGGCCCACTGTGCATTTTCTAGTGGGAAATTTTCCCCGCCCTTACCCACCAAAAATGTGTATTCCACAGTTATGCAACATGGCCCTAGTGCTGGCATTTGAAACAAACCCATGTTTAGGGGTGGTACACTTGATTTTAGGAAACGTAAAATGCACCCCAAAATTCCCGGGGGGGGGGCACAGGACCTACCCAATGGCAATAATTTGGGGTTTTCCTTAATCTTTTAGGCTTGTGATATGCTCACTTTGAGTCAGATGGGGGTGGGTCCTGCAGAAGGGGATCCAAAGATTATGTACTGACCCATTTTTTAAAGTGGTGGTGTCTGAGGAGGTCGGAGAGCTTAAAAACCCCTAAGGTGTACTAAGTAGATCTTTAAACGCTCTTTATTCGTTTCCCCAAACACAAAGTTGGTGTGTTTTTCCTAATTGGATTCTTTTAGTTAGGATGCTTTTTTACAACTTCCCTTGCCATGCACACTTAGCAGGCAGCGGGTTTGGTGTCAGGGAAGTTAGCTTAACACATTTTCTTTGAAAAAAGAAATTTTGCAGCCTCTTGCACCAAGGAGTTTTATCACATTGTGTTCGAGCAAGTGAGTCTGACTAGCGACCTCTGCCCTTTTTCTCACTTTTTTTTCTTTTGTTTACTTTTTTAAAAGGGCTGGAAGCATCTTCTTTCCTCCCTGCAGAAAAAAGGTTCCTCTATGACAGTTGCCATGTTTGCAGTGATGATATCTGGTGTAAGACTCAAACACAAAATTCCTCGCATTTTCCCTTTTAGCTTATGCAAGAGCAAATATTTACTACAAATCAGAAGTCCAAAATAGATCACAAGACACAAGTGCTCAGTTCAATGAACACCTCCAACCATACTCAACCAGACCACCACCACTCAATACGACACACCCCACCAAAAACACCCTCAGAGACCTCTTGTATTGTGTTAATAATATTAATATAATGATATAATGGATGGTACAGGAGGCCTGGTCACAGACCGGGCAGCGGGGGCGCCCACCCCGGAAAATCCCCCAGGTAAACTCCAGGTAAACAGGGGAGGTCTTACACCTTTTCACAAATTACAAAAATGAAAAGGGGAGAGAGAGAGAGAGAGAGAGAAAAGTAGGTAATATTGAGATAAAAAAAGAAACTGAATCATCCATTAACATGAGGTTCAAATTCAATATAACTTCCCCCCTTGAGTTGTTTTGGCTCTGCCACCTAATTCCTCACTGAAATAATAAATAGCAGACATCAAATGAAAGGTGAAGAAACCTTTACCCCAACCCTAATTGTAAAAAGTATTTTTTAAAAAAAAAAAAAAAAAAAAAACTGGTAATGTTACAAAACAATGAGATAAATTTCTCTGGTCGACTTCCTTGGGCCCCTCCTGGGGGAATCACACGTTACTTGTTATACATGATGCAAAATAAGTGTGCAGCTGTAGATGATGAACCATACCTAAACAATTCACTTACACACGCTTTTTATGTTGACAGTTTACCAAAAAAACACCAAGTGTTTTTTTATCACTTAGAATCCTTTTGTTGATGTAAATATGGGGGAGTGGTACACCGTGGGCGTAATAAACACACGAACTTTTCAAAGGGCAACATAGGCCCAGTTCTGGAGTTACCAGCGTTTTTTTTGTGTTTATTATGTGTCTGCGAGTCTGCAGTCATTAAATTGTGTATCAAAAAGTTAAACACTACAATCCGTTGATAAAACAGTCTAAAAAAATTTACAAATGTATAACTAAAGTATAAGATTGCAAATTGTTTTCTATTACAATTTCAACTAGGGCCCCGACCCCCTAGATGAGGGGGGGGAAGGAAAAAAGATTTAACAGGCGACTCTTGCTTAAAAAAGTTTAAAGGTAACCGAATTAGTCAAGTAAAAAAGTATTTATGAAACTGAAAAATTTTGAGGAGTAAGCTTTTTCACAGTAAAAAAAAAAGCATAAGTTACCACTCACACCCCAGTAACACTGCAATTTGAAATATTTTCTGGGAATTTAGCGTAAAGTTTAGTCTGAACGGAAAATGTATTAGAAAAAACAGCAATGCACTAGGACAAGAAATTTTAATTTTGTAACCTATTTAATAGTTCATTTTCACTGAGGAGCATGTATTCACTGATTTACAAATCAAGGGGTCACTACACTGAAGTACATTTTGAGCCTTTTTAAAATCTTAATACGGCTTACAAATGACAATTAAAATTTTGGGGAAAGCAAACACTTAACATTCTAGACACGTATGACAGATGAATGTTCACTTTGTCAAACCAAACACCACAAACTTACATGTTTTTTAGTGAACCTTGGGATGTCCCCCTAAAAAGTCAGCACTGCAAAACTCTTTAAATTTTTCTCAAGCCACTACAGGAAACACTGGTATGCCCGCAGCACTGCAAAATACAGACATCTGGGCCCCAGGCAGATAACGCAGGGTGCCTTTGCCCCTTTGGCTAGCTTCTAGTGCCACCCCAACTTCTTTCTGTGCTCGCCCGCCCCGCCAACCCCCCCCGGGCACCTGCTGCAGCAGGCAGGCAGCCACAGGGGACACTCGCAAGATGACGGAGTGCGGGACAGAGGACACGGGCCTCAAAACCCCTGTGGGCTGGCTTTAAACCGCTCTAGACCAAAGCAAATAAGGCGAACGGCTGGTTCCAAATCGAGGAAAGGGGAAGGGACAAGGAAAAGGGTATTAACCTCGCTAGACAAAAAGGAATATGGGGGTTTGTGGCCTGAGGGCGCAGTGCATTTTTAAGGTCATTTACTGGGCCCACAGTCGTTTTGAAGTTAAACCCTGTATATTGTTAATGGTACGGGGCGGAACCCCCCCCCCGTGAAAGCTCACAAAAGGATTCTGGGATTCAGAACAGATTAGCCTTGGCCTTCACTGGTGGCTTGGAGCGCGTTTGGCCCGGAAACAGTAAACTCGCCCTTACCCTATGTAATTTGACGGTTAAGGGATACCGGTGAATAGGAAAGTCGAGGAAGGGACATTTTACCTCACTAGAACACGCAGATGGGGGTGTAAATGGCACGGGTCTTACGTGCCATTTTTTAAGGGCCCCAGCAGGCCGAATTCCTCACTCATTTTAAGCCACTTTGGTACTGATGGTAGCACAATGTCTAAGTCAGGTAATCCCTCAGCAAATGTTACAAAAAAAATTCAGCATTGCGGAACTCACTATTGAGTACCCGGGGCACAAAAAAAAACCCCCTACACGACGTCGTTTATAGAGGCGAAAAGGGTGGTTTAAAGGAGGAGAGTGGGGACACAGGGGAACGCGGGGCAACTGAGCACGCACTTCGCCTTTTTTCCTAGTCTATGGGGAAAGTCCAGGCAGGTGATGCAGGCCTCGCTCAAGGTCACAGGCTGGGCAGACTTCTCAAGAGTTACCACACACTGCAATACTCGTAGAGATTTTTACTCCAAACTTGCAGAACTTCAGCACCGTGTCTTGGGGTGAAAACGAATTTTCAGTGGGGGTGGACACCTGGGGTTTCCAAATCCTAGGACCCCCAACTCGTCGTTATTCCCAGGTTGGTTAAAACGATGAGTTTTTGAGCATTTTTTTAGAGGCCGATAGCAGTGGACAGCAAAATCGCCTCTCACTCCATTTTTGATAGAGGCGAAAGGCTGAGGTCAAAATGAAAGGCAGAGGGGAAGCAGAGGGCCCGTGAGGGCCTTTGCCCCAAAAAGGGAAAACTATTTCCAGTGTTTGACCAGGTATATCCTTAGTCACAGCTCGCACATAAGAGTTCTCACAACACTGAAGCTGTCTTCCAACAGTAGGAGTTTTAATGATGACTCATCAGTCGGGAGAAATGGGTAGGCCTGTGAATTAGTAGGTCCAGATCCCCAGCACACGTCTACTCCCCTCAACCACTCAGCCGAGACTGTAGTTTTGAAGGTGATGAATGTGTCTGCAGTTCTAGAGTTCTCAGGTAGGGTATTCCAGATTTTAGGGCCTTTGACATACATTGAATTTTTGTAAAGGTTCAGTCGGACACGGGGAATGTCGTAGAGAAGTTTGCGTCTGGTGTTATGCCTGTGGGTTCTGTCACAACTATCAAGAAAGCGTTTTAGGTCAAGGTTGATATTAGAGTTTAAGGCCCTGTAGATGTAGATTGCACAGTAGTAAGTGTGGATGTACTGAACTGGGAGTAAGTTTAGGTCTATGAAGAGTGGGGGGGGGGTGTTGCCAGGGATGGGATTTAGTGATTATTCTTACTGCAGCTTTTTGTTGGGTTATTATTGGCTTTAGGTGAGTTGCTGCAGTTGATCCCCAAGCACAAATAGCATAGGTGAGGTATGGATAAATAAGTGAGTGGTATAGTGTGAGAAGGGCATTTTGCAGCACGTAGTATCGTATCTTAGAGAGGATCCCAACCGTTTTCGATACTTTTTTGGTTATATGCTGGATATGGGTGCTGAAATTCAGGTTGTTGTCAAGGTATACCTGGAGTTTACCTGGAGAGAGTTCCGGGGGTCAACGCCCCCGCGGCCCGGTCTGTGACCAGGCCTCCTGGTGGATCAGAGCCTGATCAACCAGGCTGTTGCTGCTGGCTGCACACAAACCAACGTACGAGCCACAGCCCCATTATTTCTGGTAATTAGAGTGTTGTCAATCTTAATGTTAATTTGTGCATCTCCTGCTCTGCTACCAAACATAATATAGTAGGTTTTGTCAGTGTTAAGCGTAAGTTTATTGGCTGTCATCCAAGTCGATATTTTAATCAGCTCCTCATTCACAATGGTGTTGAGGGTGGCAAGATTAGGGTGAGAGATGACGTAAGTCGTGTCATCAGCAAAGAGAATGGGTTTCAGGTGTTGGGATACGTTTGGAAGGTCATTGATGTATATGAAGAAGAGCAGGGGACCAAGGACACTTCCCTGCGGAACTCCAGTATCAAGTGGCCGCGTTGCTGATGCTGTGTCTTTAATGGTGACATACTGATACCTATTAGTAATGAAAGATTTGAAATAAGCAAGCGCATGGCCTCTTATACCGTAATGATCAAGTTTGTGGAGTAGGATGTCGTGGTCTACTGTGTCAAAAGCTTTTCATAGGTCAATAAAAATTCCTAGTGGATATTCCTTATTTTCCAGTGCTGTGTAAAGCAGATCTAGCATTTTTATGATTGCATCATTAGTGCTTTTATTTTTCCTGAATCCAAATTGGCAGGGGTTGAGTATGTTTTGAGCCATTATAAATGAATACAGTCTCCTGTGCACGAGTTTCTCAAAGATTTTTGATAACAATGGTAAGTTAGATATTGGCCTATAGTTGTTTAAGTCTGTAGGGTCACCACCTTTATGTATTGGTGTAACCCTTGCCATCTTGAGTAGTTTCGGGAAGGTGCTAGTCTCTAGTGACTTGTTAAAAAGTAATGAAATAGCATGCGAAAGGACATGGGCAGCTCGCTTGTACAGTAATGGTGGGACATGAGACAGATTCCCCGAGTTATTTTTAAGTGACTTTATAATCTCAGTGACTTCCATGGGGTCAGTTGGTGCAAGATAGAAGGAATTAGGGAAATTCCCATCTAGGTAGTCCCAGGCATGGGCATTGGTATGTGGGATTTTACTGGCGAGATTAGATCCTATGGTTGAGAAGAAGTCGTTTATCTTGTTAGCTGTGTCAGTGGGATGTAGTGGTGTTTCATTAGGTTTAGTTAGGACAATATTCTTGGTTTTTCTCAGTTTGTGGGTCCCTAGAATCTGAGAGAGTGTTTTCCAGGTCTTTTTTATATCTCCTCTAGTGTCTGTGAATCTACTGGAGTAGTATAGTTGTTTGGCTTTCTTAATTACTTTGGTGAGAGCTGATGAATAGTGTTTAAGAATATATTTGTGTATTAAGCCCTGTCTATATTGCTTTTCATATTGGTGTTTCTTGTCAATGGATTTCAGAATGGTGCTGGTTAGCCATGGGCAACCAAGCCGTTTGTTTGTGATCTGTTTTGTTTTTACCTGGAGTTTACCTGGAGAGAGTTTCGGGGGTCAACGCCCCCGCGGCCCGGTCTGTGACCAGGCCTCCTCGTGGATCAGCCCCTGATCAACTAGGCTGTTGATGCTGGCTGCACGCAAACCAACGTACGAGCCACAGCCCGGCTGATCAGGAACTGACTTTAGGTGCTTGTCCAGTGCCAGCTTGAAGACTGCCAGGGGTCTGTTGGTAATCCCCCTTATGTTTGTTGTATAGTCTAAGTAATTTGTTAAGAAAAATGTCTGTCCAGTCATCAATACCATTGGCCTTGGAGAATTCTGTAGGCCAATCAACAGTCTCTAGGTCAGCTGTGAACCTCCTTACTGAGCCCTCGTCATGGAGTCTAAATGAGACTTTGTTGTATTCAAGTTTACCTGGAGTTTATCTGGAGAGAGTTCCGGGGGTCAACGCCCCCGCGGCCCGGTCTGTGACCAGGCCTCCTGGTGGATCAGAGCCTGATCAACCAGGCTGTTGCTGCTGGCTGCACGCAAACCAACGTACGAGCCACAGCCCGGCTGATCAGGAACTGACTTTAGGTGCTTGTCCAGTGCCAGCTTGAAGCCTGCCAGGGGTCTGTTGGCAACCCCCCTTATGTGTGCTGGGATGCAGTTGAACAGTCTCGGGCCCCTGAGACTTATTGTATGGTCTCTTAACGTGCAAGTGACACCCCTGCTTTTCATTGGGGGGATGGTGCATCGTCTGCCAAGTCTTTTGCTTTCGTAGTGAGTGATTTTCGTGTGCAAGTTCGGTACTAGTCCCTCTAGGATTTTCCAGGTGTATATAATCATGTATCTCTCCCTCCTGCGTTCCAGGGAATACAGGTTTAGGAACCTCAAGCGCTCCCAGTAATTGAGGTGTTTTATCTCTGTTATGCACGCCGTGAAAGTTCTATGTACATTTTCTAGGTCGGCAATTTCACCTGCCTTGAAAGGTGCTACTAGTGTGCAGCAATATTCCAGCCTAGATAGAACAAGTGACCTGAAGAGTGTCATCATGGGCATGGCCTCCCTAGTTTTGAAGGTTCTCATTATCCATCCTGTCATTTTTCTAGCAGATGCAATTGATACAATGTTATGGTCCTTGAAGGTGAGATCCTCCGACATGATCACTCCCAGGTCTTTGACGTTGGTGTTTCGCTCTATTTTGTGGCCAGAATTTGTTTCGTACTCTGATGAAGATTTAATTTCCTCATGTTTACCATATCTGAGTAATTGAAATTTCTCATTGTTGAACTTCATATTGTTTTCTGCAGCCCACTGAAAGATTTGGTTGATGTCCGCCTGGAGCCTTGCAGTGTCTGCAATGGGAAACACTGTCTTGTAGATTCGGGTGTCATCTGCAAAGGAAGACACGGTGCTGTGGCTGACATCCTTGTCTATGTCGGATATGAGGATGAGGAACAAGATGGGAGCGAGTACTGTGCCTTGTGGAAAAGAGCTTTTCACCGTAGCTGCCTCGGACTTTACTCTGTTGACGACTACTCTCTGTGTTCTGTTAGTGAGGAAATTCTAGATCCATCGACCGACTTTTCCTGTTATTCCTTTAGCACGCATTTTGTTCGCTATTACGCCATGGTCACACTTGTCGAAGGCTTTTGCAAAGTCTGTATATATTACATCTGCAATCTTTTTGTCTTCTAGTGCATTTAGGACCTTGTCGTAGTGATCCAATAGTTGAGACAGACAGGAGCGACCTGTTCTAAACCCATGTTGCCCTGGGTTGTGTAACTGATGGGTTTCTAGATGGGTGGTGATCTTGCTTCTTAGGACCCTTTCAAAGATTTTTATGATATGGGATGTTAGTGCTATTGGTCTGTAGTTCTTTGCTGTTGCTTTACTGCCCCCTTTGTGAAGTGGGGCTATGTCTGTTGTTTTTAGTAACTGTGGGACGACCCCCGTGTCCATGCTCCCTCTCCATAGGATGGAAAAGGCTCATGATAAGGGCTTCTTGCAGTTCTTGATGAACACAGAGTTCCATGAGTCTGGCCCTGGGGCAGAGTGCGTGGGCATGTCATTTATCGCCTGTTCGAAGTCATTTGGCGTCAGGATAACATCGGATAGGGTTATGTTAATTAAATTTTCTGGCTCTCTCATAAAAAAATCATTTTGATCTTCGACTCTCAGTCTGGTTAGCAGCTTGCTAAAAACTGAGTCATATTGGGACTTGAGTAGCTCACTCATTTCCTTGCTGTCATCTGTGTAGGACCCATCTTGTTTAAGTAGAGGCCCAATACTGGACGTTTTTTTCGATTTCGATTTGGCATAGGAGAAGAAATACTTTGGGTTTCTTTCGATTACATTTATGGCTTTTAGTTCTTCCCGTGATTCCTGACTCCTAAAGGATTCTTTTAGCTTAAGTTCGATGCTTGCTATTTCTCTGACCAGTGTCTCCCTACGCATTTCAGATATATTGACCTCTTTTAGCCGCTCTGTTATTCTTTTCCGTCGCCTGTAAAGGGAGCGCCTGTCTCTTTCTATTTTACATCTACTCCTCCTTTTTCTTAGAGGAATAAGCCTTGTGCATACATCGAGTGCCACCGAGTTAATCTGTTCTAGGCATAAGTTGGGGTCTGTGTTGCTTAGTATATCTTCCAAGCTTATATCGGTTAGAACTTGGTTTACTTGGTCCCACTTTATGTTTTTGTTATTGAAGTTGAATTTGGTGAATGCTCCCTCGTGACTAGTCTCATTATGTCGGTCTGAGGCTCCACGCTTACATGTCTGAACCTCAATTATGTTGTGATCTGAGTATATTGTTTTTGATATGGTGACATTTCTTATCAGATCATCATTGTTAGTGAAGATGAGGTCTAGTGTATTCTCCAGTCTAGTAGGCTCTATTGTTTGCTGGTTTAAATTGAATTTTGTGCAGAGATTTAAAAGCTGGTGTGAGTGTGAGTTTTCATCAGAGCTGCCTCCTGGTGTTATTACTGCAACAATATTATTTGCTATATTCCTCCATTTTAGGTGCCTTAAGTTGAAATCCCCCAGGAGCAAGATGTTGGGTGCAGGAGCTGGAAGATTTTCCAGACAGTGGTCAATCTTTAACAGCTGTTCCTGGAATTCCTGGGATGTTGCATCCGGAGGCTTGTAGACTACCACAATGACTAGGTTTTGGTTCTCGACCTTTACTGCTAAAACTTCCACTACATCATTTGAGGCATTAAGCAGTTCTGTGCAAACAAGTGACTCTGCAATGTACAGGCCAACCTCCCTGTTTTGCCTGTTCAGGTTGTAACCTGGGATCCATATTTCATTGTCCAAGTGATCCTTTATGTGGGTCTCAGTGAAAGCTGCGAACATTGCCTTTGCCTCTGCAAGCAGTCCACGGATAAAAGGTATTTTGTTGTTTTTTGCTGGCTTTAGACCCTGTATATTTGCAAAGAAGAAGTTATGGGACTGGTGGTATTGTTTTTATGGGGGGGGAGATTTTTTTCCCGGTTTTAGTATTGTATCTGTTGGTTTGGAGTGGAGGCCCCAAACGACTGTGGGGTTTCCCCTCCAGGAATTGCACTATGGTTAAAATAGTGAATTTGGTTTTTGCTATGTATTGAGTTTTGAATTTTTTATTTGGGACAACTGAATTTTTTTTAATTATATAAAAATTCAAATTTAAAAAAAGCAAACCCGTTCTCACTAGTAATTTTGCTTGGTCTAATATAGGAAATTTTTTGGAAATTTACTTTGTATTGAGCGAGAAAGACTATAGTACAAAAATAGGTTTTGTTAATAAAATTAAAAAAACAAATTACAAATAGCACCAGTCTTCACTAGTAATTTTTTCTATGGGGTTTTGGTAGTGAATTTGGGATTTACTATGTATTGAGTAGAAAAGGGTGATTTAAAAAGTGATTAATCAATAATATAATAAAGGAACAAGACTCTCAATTGTAATTGCACTAAGGTCTTATATAAGTTGTTTACAAGAATTAGAGTATAATTAGATTTAAATTGACAGGATAAAATACACAAATTAAGGTAGCAAAAGAATAATAAAAAAAATGATAAAAATAAAAATGGCAATGACTTGGTTATAATATGCTGTAGATGGTAGACAGGATAATATAAAAGTTGTAGTTGAAAAATACTAGTTTAAAAAAGTATGGAATAAAAATGGTCAATAAAAGAAGTTTACAATAAGTTTGATCAATATAGTTTAAAGTAAAATTGGGCAATAATAGGGATTTAGAACAAAATTGGGCAATTGAGTATTTTTTAAAGTGAGGTAGAATTATTGAAGGCAAGTTATGGTTAGTTTATAGTAAAATAAGATGGAACAGTGATGTGGTAAGTTGTAAAAAAGGAGATAGATTCTGTTGATATTAAACACAATTAAGACTATGAGGTAGAATGGTCGTTGAATACAACAATGACAATCAAAAGTAGTTGGGGTATTAGAATTTTAGGGGGGCACAAATTTATGACAATATAACACTAACGGTGGACTATGGGTAATATCAGCACTTTACTCTGATTCTGTTAGTCCAGCCTCACTTAGGAATGTTTTAAGGTCATGTTCTGTAGAGATGAAGTATCTCTTCCCAGTGGGCTGTTTCCTAACTGCGATTTTTCCATCCCTCACAAAGCACTGGTGGATTTTTTGGGCATAGCGCAATTTTCTTAGTCGATAAAGAAGGTTTTGTTTTGTTTTGGTAAGGCACTTATTGACATAAACATCAGTTTTCATAGAAATAGATGTTTTTAGTAGGTTGTTTCTTTGTAGGCTAGTTTGGAATTTTAACAGCACTTTTTTTTACCTGCTTGGTAGCCCATCAGTTTGCAATCCTTTAGGTCGTCACTACGTATATTAAGGCGAAGGTGGTCCTTGATAAGCTGTAGGGTGGTCTCCATGCAGGTCTCTTGAGTGACTGTGGGTGGGAGATGTTTGCTGTTAACTACAACAGCATCAGATAGCTGCTGTTGGTCATTATGATCTTGGAAGTTGGTTATGACATTGGCAAGTTGTTGGTCCACTCTTGCTCTTTCCTCTGTAATGTTGGTAGTAAGTAGGGTGACTTGGTCTTATAGAGTGTTGATGGTGTCTAGGGACGGGTGTGGGTGTTGCTTGTTGTTCTAGAGTGTCTAGTTTATGTTCTAGAGCAGTGATCTTGTTGAGGTAATCTGCATTGCTTGCCTTTAGTTCCTGCATTTCTTGAGTTAGTTTGGTGATCGTTTGGTTCTGAATCATAAGGAGTTTAGCTATTTCTGGGTCGGTGATCTTCATGACATCAAATACTGGGAAGGAGTTATCTTGGACTGTAGTGGCGGCCATGTTTGTTGTTGTCTGTCATGTGTTGTGGTGGTGCCGGTGGGTGATGAGGGTTGTGTCCTGGCTGGCAGTACACAAGCTTTCCTCGTGTTATTACTGCTCTCACCTTTGATGTTAGGAGTTCTTAGCTGGTTACTGGATCTTCTTTTATTGTTCTGACCCTTGTCCATTGGCTGTGGCTTCGGGTAAATAGTAGGCGATGGGTGATGGGTGAATGTTGTGGAGTATCACTTCAGTGGCAGCGGGGTAGGAGTTCGTAGTACGAGTCCTATTTGTTGGTAATTTGTGAACTTTTGGGTGATTTCTGCAGTTGCTTTATATCATTCTAGGTATCCACACATGTTAGTGTTATGTGGGTCTTGATTAGGTCATCACTGGGCTGCTGGGAACCTCAGGTAGAAGTAAAAATAGAGGACAAGGTTCCTGATGCCACTGCCGCTGCCGCTGCTGCTGCCAGATGGGGATGAGGAACAGATGGGAGCGAGTACTGTGCCTTGTGGAACAGAGCTTTTCACCGTAGCTGCCTCGGACTTTGCTCTGTTGACGACTACTCTCTGTGTTCTGTTAGTGAGGAAATTATAGATCCATCGACCGACTTTTCCTGTAATTCCTTTAGCACGCATTTTGTGCGATATTACGCAATGGTCACACTTGTCGAAGGCTTTTGCAAAGTCTGTATATATTACATCTGCATTCTTTTTATCTTCTAGTGCATTAGGACCTTGTCGTAGTGATCCAATAGTTGTGACGGACAGGAGCGACCTGTTCTAAACCCATGTTGCCCTGGGTTGTGTAACTGATGGGTTTCTAGATGGGTGGTGATCTTGCTTCTTAGGACCATTTCAAAGATTTTTATGATATGGGATGTTAGTGCTATTGGTCTGTAGTTCTTTGCTGTTGCTTTACTGCCCCTTTGTGGAGTGGGGCTATGTCTGTTGTTTTTTAGTAACTGTGGGACGAGCCCGTGTCCATGCTCCCTCTCCATAGGATGGAAAAGGCTCATGACAGGGCTTCTTGCAGTTCTTGATGAACACGGAGTTCCATGAGTCTGGCCCTGGGGCAAGAGTGCATGGGCATATCATTTATCCCCTGTTCGAAGTCATTTGGGCGAGAGGATAACATTGGATAGGCTTGTGTTAACCAAATTTTGTGACTCTCTCATAAAAAATTCATTTTGATCTTCGACTCTCAGTCTGGTTAGCGGCTTGCTAAAAAACTGAGTCATATTGGGACTTGAGTAGCTCACTCATTTCCTTGCTGTCATCTGTGTAGGACCTATCTTGTTTAAGTAGGGGCCAATACTGGATGTTGTTCTCGATTTGATTTGGCATAGGAGAAGAAATACTTTGGGTTTCTTTCGATTTCATTTATGGCTTTTAGTTCTTCCCGTGATTCCTGACTCCTATAAGATTCCTTTAGCTTGAGTTCGATGTTTTCTATTTCTCTGACCAGTGTCTCCCTACGCATTTCAGATATATTGACCTCTTTTAGCCGCTCTGTTATTCTTTTCCGTCGCCCTGTAAAGGGAGCGCCTGTCTCTTTCATTTTGCATCTACTCCTCCTTTTTCTTAGAGGAATAAGCCTTGTGCATACATCGAGTGCCACCAAGTTAATCTGTTCTAGGCATAAGTTGGGGTCTGTGTTGCTTAGTATATCTTCCCAGCTTATATGGGTTAGGACTTGGTTTACTTGGTCCCACTTTATGTTTTTGTTATTGAAGTTGAATTTGGTGAATGCTCCCTCGTGACTAGTTCTCATTATGTCGGTCTGGGGCTCCATGCATACATGTCTGAACCTCAATTATGTTGTGATCTGAGTATATTGTTTTTGATATGGTGACATTTCTTATCAGATCATCATTGTTAGTGAAGATGAGGTCTAGTGTATTCTCCAGTCTAGTAGGCTCTATTATTTGCTGGTTTTAAATTGAATTTTGTGCAGAGATTTAAAAGCTCGTGTGAGTGTGAGTTTTCATCAGAGCTGCCTCCTGGTGTTATTACTGCAACAATATTATTTTCTATATTCCTCCATTTTAGGTGCCTTAAGTTGAAATCCCCCAGGAGCAAGATGTTGGGTGCAGGAGCTGGAAGATTTTCCAGACAGTGGTCAATTTTTAACAGCTACCGGCGGACAGTAATAGACGTGTTAAAAAGAGTGGAATTTGTAAGGGACACAACTAATTATCATATGCGGGGTTTATCCCTTTTTTTATTCATTATTAGGAGGGGAATTGGATAAAGTGGATACATAGAAAAGATGTGGAGCCGAGGATGCGGGGTGGTGGTTTTTGGGGGTCCCTACGAGATGTTTATACGGGGAGCTGGCTTCGCGATGTTAGTGAGGGGGGGAGGGGTTGGAACTAGGGATCATAACTTATTGAGGAAGATATGCTGCACGACCTAGATGTATTTAAGCCTTCTCCCGGATACAGGTGGCTAATACAGAAACTAAAAATGTAGTGTTTTTCAGATCATAGAGGAGTGGTTGTGGATGTGGGATGTGGGAGGTTTACCAAAGTCGTTACATGAGTTATTGGAAACTTAATGTGAGAATGTTAGATGACTGGAGGACTGTGAAGTTTTGTTGGAGTGGAGGACAAATGAGTGGACCAAGGGGAGAAAAGGAGGTGATACACTACGATGGTGTGGAGGAATAGTGCCAAACCAGGAATCAAAAATTTTTATGTGAGGAAAGGAAAGGAGTGGGTTAAGTCAATGTAAATATGGCTTTACAGAATATTTTGGGAGGGGCAGCTTGAAACAGTGGCTATGAAGGAGTTTTAGTGGGTTTATTCCAGTACAAGAGATTGAGGGCATCAAAGCACAATTTATGGAAATGCAAGAATGCAAGATTTATGGTGAGAGAAGAGATGGTGGATTGGAATAAGTTTTAATAAATGGGGAGATTGAGTCCATCCACCTGTGATATTGCGGTGAATAAAGATTCACAGAAGACCAATGACTATATGAGAGATGGACGTACATATGGATGTGGGAGGGTATAAACGATGGGACACAGAGGTTAGTAACTATGGAAAGTTTAATGAGTGTAATGCTGATAAGTGGTTTTGAGATATATATGAAGGGGGAAACAGGAGATAGCAAGATATGAGTATTTTAGAGAATGTGGGTGATACAGAGAAAACCAAGAGTCAGCAATAGAGCGATGATAGAAGGGCCTATAGATGAAGAGGAAGTGTGGACGGCTTTGAAAAGGGATGGAGTGTCGGAAAAGCACCTGGGATAGATGGAGATCCCAAATGAATATTATTTGAGCAATTGGGATGTCAAGAAGGAATTCTTTGGTGCAGTTGATGAATGTAATGCTAGGATAAGGGAAAGCATGAGTCTAACACAAAGGACAGGTGTTTAGTTTCGGTTCCAAAGGGGGAAGTACAGAATATCATCCTAGATTATAGAGGTTTATTCATTAATGTGTGGGGATTAATAAATTGTTTTGCCAGGTGTTGTAAGGTAATAGATTGCGTAAGTAATTGGGAAGTGTTATAGAAGGGGGACAGAGGGTTGTGCCAGTGAGAACAATGTTTAGTGGCCATGGAGGATTAAAATGTTATTATAGAGAGCGGTAGGAAGGGATGGTTGGAGGTGATCTTGCTTTGGATTAGGAAGGCGGCTTAAGATGTGTAGAGCAGAGAGAGGACATTATGTGATTATGAGGGGGAGGATTTGGTTTGTTCGTGAGGAAATTGTGCAGTGGGCGTGAACTTATAAGAGGAGCAGAAATAACGAGTGTCAAATAAACGGAAGGTGGTAATATGGTTAGTATGGTAGGGCGCATTTGCAGGGATGCCCCATGTCACAAGATCCAATTTGCATGTATGCAAGACCCATTATAAAGGTTGATACAAATGTAGGAGTAAGTGAGGGGGAGATAAGACTTAGGGGGCTAACGGATATAGTTGGTTATGTGGATGACACTAACGGTCTTAGTGGGGGGGGGGAGGAGGGGTTAAAGAATGTAAGTTAAATTGTTGAAATATTTAAGTTGGTAGCAACAGGTATATAGTGTATTAATAGTGAAAAGTCGAAATTTACTGGCGGTGGGGTCCATGGGTGGGAGGGGAACTGAGGGGAAAAAAAGTATGGATTGGCAGGAAGTAGAGCAGAATAAACAATTGTGGAGTATTGTACAGAGGGGCAGCGCAGGGGCTAGGAGAGGTCAAATTCTAAGTAAAGGGTAGTGCAAAGAGTATTGCTTAGTATAGGGGGAATAAGACCCGAGTGGTTTGCAATACAACAGAGTACATTGAAGTTAATACACTCATTTATCCCTAAATTGTAGGCACGTGGCTATGGAGTAACATTGAGGCGAAAGAACGTGCGGCAAGTGCAAAGGAAAGTACTGAATATTAGTATTAGTGGGGATATGGTTGTCATTGACTGAGGCAAACGTTTGTACAATGACACCGTCAGGCAAAGGGGGTTAGATTTAAATTCCTTTGGATTATCAACTGAAGATTTATTACGTGAAGCATTGTTATCTGAGATTGGTGGGAACGTGTGTCAAGTGATGATGTGATGGAAGATGTGAGGCGGTGGTGCGGGGTAGGGACTTTAGAGGAGGGTATGAGTTTTTTTTTCGAGGTAGAATAATTATCTACAGTAAGAAAACCAGAAAATGTAAAAGGCGCGTGTTTAGGGTAGGTTGGTAAGGTGTCAAGTAGGTGTTGGAAGGGGAGACTGGATTTCATTATATAACATTGGACACGAATCTGGGGAGACTTTCAGTAAGTTATGTGATGTCAAGGGTGGGTGAAACTATGTATAGGTTTTTACATGGGATTTTGCCAACAAAGATACTACTGTTATCATAGATGTAATTTTAGCATTCTCAGTGTTGTGTTTTGTGTGGGGGGGAGGAAACAACATATCATGTGGTGTATTTCTTGGAGCATATCGAGAGGGCACGTCTAATGGGTTTTCATCAGGAGTGTTGAAATGGTGGGGGTAGGTTTAAGTGTATTAAGAGGCACTGAGTTTAGGATATAGAGGGATGGGAGATAGTGTGAGGAGGGCCTCATGGTATTTAGTGGCAGAATAATCTATATATCGTGGGCGATGAGGGAGGTGGGGGGGGAGGGAAACGAACAAGGGCTTTAGGCAGGACATTTCTATTAAAACAAAGTGATAAATGAGGTAGTGTAGGATTAGATGGGGCTATAGATTTTTCCGTATCGTCTAGAGGCATGACTGTAAGTGGGATTGACAATTTAGTGTTGGTAATGGCTGGGAGACTGGTCTCTGTAAAAGAGGGGGTAAGGGAAAAATGAACTATCATGGATATAGCATACATGATTATTAAGCATTCTTTTCCTGAAGAAAGCGAGAGGGGGCTTATCAATTCATTACGGGTCTATAAATGTTGTATATTAACCATAGTGTGTGAAAGAGCAAGTCTAAAATTGCTTCAGAAACATGTCAATAAACATCTAAATTTATGAACATACAATACGTGTTTAATAATATACATTCGTGGTATATTAATTCAAGTGTGTATTCAATATCCAGTGTACAGTTATCATATTAGTTGTCATTTTTCACTCTGTCCCCAGGGCCAGACTCATGGAATCTGTGTTCATCAAGAACTGCAAGAAAGCCCCTACCACGAGCCTTTCCATCCTAATGGAGAGGGAGCATGGAACATCGGGGGTCGTCCCACAGTTACTAAAAACAACAGACAACCCCACTCCACAAAGGGGGACAGTAAAACAACAGCAAAGAACTACAGACCAATAGCACTAATACCATCCCATAACATAAAATCTTGAAAGGTCCTAGAAGCAAGATCACCACCCATCAGAAACCCATCAGTTTACACAACCCAGGGCAACATGGGTATTAGAACAGGTCGCACCTGTCTGTCCCTCAACTATTGGATCACTACGACAAAGGTACCAAAATGCACTAGAAGACAAAAGAATGCAGATGTAATTGAACATCCTGCAAAAGCTGTAACATAAAGCATTACACATGTGTGCGTGTTGTGCATGTGTTGTGGTACTCCACCTATTTGTACTCACCATTTGTGGGTTGCCAGGGTCGAGTCCTAGCGCCTCCCCCGCCTCTTCGCCGGTTGCTACTAGAACCCTCTCACTCCCCGCTCCTTGACTTTTATCAAACCTCGTCTAAAAACTGTGTATGGTTCCCTTGCCTCCACTACTCCATTTTCTAGGCTTTCCACTGCTTACAACTCTAAGACTGAAGAAATACTTCCTACTATCTCTCTGATCATTTGTGTCTTCAACTTTCCAAAATGAGGCCTCTTGTTTCTGTGTCCCCTTCCCTGGAACTCCTGTCCTTGACCACCTTTTTAGTCTTTTCCAACGCAGTATTTTATATGGCGTTATCAGGTCTCCCCTGACCCACCTGTCCTCCAGTGGGTTCGTCAGGCCGATTATTCCCCTTAATCTTTCTTCATAAGGACCATTCCCCTTAGCTCTGGAACTAACCTGTTGAAAACCTTGTACTTTCACAAGTTTTCTTGACGTGCTTTATCAGTGCGGGTTCCAACAGGTGCTGCATACTCCAGTATGGGCCTGAACATACACTGTGTACAGTGTCTTGAATGATTCCTAACTAAGGTGTCGGAATGGCTGGTTCTCAGTTTGGCCAGCGCCCATATGCTGCAGGGCAGTTATCTCATTTATGTGTGCTTCCGGAGACATGCTCATGTGTTATACTCACCCCAATATCTTTCTCCTTGAGTGAGGTTTGCAGTCTTTGGCCACCTAGCCTATGACTCTGTCTGTGGTCTTCTGGCCCTTCCCCTAATCTTCAATGACTTTGCATTTGGCAGGATTAAATTCGAGAAGCCATTTGCTGGACCAGGAGTCCATCTGTCCCAGGTCTCTTTTGAAGACCCTGCCTGGTCCTCATCAATTTAATTCACCTCATTAACTTCACATCATCTGCAAACAGGACACATCAGAGTCTAACCTTCCGTCATGTCTTCACATATACCAAAAATAGCAACTGGTCCTAGAACCCGACCCCTGTGGGGACCCCGCTCGTCACAGGTGCCCACTGTGATTACATCATTTACGACCATGACTCGTTGTTGCCTCCCTGTCAGTAATCTCTGATCCATTGCAGTGATCTTCCTGTTATAAAGCGCCTGATGCCTAACTTCTGCACTAATCTCTTGTGAGGAACTGTGTCAAAGGCCTTCTTGGCAGTCCCAAGAAGATGCAATCAACCCACCCCTCTTCTCTCTTGTCTACTTACTGATATTTTATCGTAAAAACTCCAGAAGGTTTGTGACACAGATTTGCCTTCCGTGAATCCGTGCTGGTTGGCATTTATAACTCCTGTTCCTTTCAGGTGCTTCCCCACTCTACTCTCTCCTCCTGATTAATCTTCTCACATAATTTTGCATACTATACACGTCAAAGAAACAGGTCTATAGTTTATGCCTCTTTTCTGTCTCCTTTTACTTTTTTGAAATGGAACTACATTTGCCCGTCCTTCCCATACCTCAGGTAGTTGCCCAGTTTCCAGGATGTGTTGACATTGTGTAAGTGGTACGCACAACAATCTGCTCTGCTCCCCATCTCTAAGGACCCCTGGAGAGATGTTGTCCGGTCCCATTGCCTTTGAGGGTATCGATGTCCCTTAGCAGTTTCTTCACACATCCTCCTCATCTGTATTTATGTCGTCCAATCACTGTTGGTGTATTCCTTGTTGGTGTCCTCATCTGGTCTGTCCCCACAGAGCCTACCTGTCCGTCTACTGTAAATACTTCCTTAAATCTCGTGTTGAGCTCCTCACATACCTCTGATCGATTCTTGTGAGTTCTCCACCTTCTTCCTCCTCAGCCTACACCTGGTCCTTGAGTTTATTCTACCTAATGTGGCTATACAGCAAGTTTCTGGTCAGATTTGACTTTCGATGCTAGTCGTTTTCATACTGGTCGCTGGCCTCCCTCCTTATCTGCGCATACACTTTTCTGGCCTCTTCTACTAATCTCCTTGTTTTCCTGGGTCCTATGCTCCTGTACCTTTCCATTCTCTGTTGCACTTAGTTTTTGCCGTCCCTACACCTTCGGGTAAACCAAGGACTCGTTTTGGTCTTCCTATTATTTTCAGTTTCCTTGGAACAAACCTTTCCTCTGCCTCCTGCACTTTGTTGCCACATTTCCATCATCTCGTTACTGATTTTTCCTACCATTTTCTCTGTCCCACTGAACCTCCAGCAGGAGTTTTCTCATATACATACTATGAGAAACTTCCTGCAGGAGGTTCATGGGACAGAGAAATGGTCGGAAAAAAATCAGTAAACGAGATGATGAATATGTTGGCAACAAAGTGCAAGGAGGCAAAGGAAAGTTTTGTTCCCAAGGGAAACAGAAATAATAGGAAGACCCAAACGAGTCCTTGGTTTACCCGAAGGTAGGGAGGCAAAAACTAAGTGCAACAGAGAATGGAAAAGGAATCAGGAGGCATAGGACCTAGCCAGGAAAACAAGGAATAAGTAGAAGAGCCAGAAAAACGATTAATGCCAGATATAGGAGGAGGCCCAGCGACAGTAGGAAAACGACATAGCATCGAAAGTCAAATCTGACCCGAAACTGCTGTATAGCCACATTAGGAGGAAGACACAAGTCAAGACCAGGTGATTAAGGACTGAGGAAAGAAGGTGGAGAACTCACAAAAACGATCAAGAGGTATGTGAGAGCTCAACAAGAATTGTAAGAAGTATTTACAGTAGAGAACAGAAGGACTCTGGGGGACTGACCAGATGAGGACACCAACAAGGATAACACCAACAAGTGTTGACGACAAACCAAACAGATGAGGAGGAGGAGAGAAGAAAACTGCTATGGACACGATACCTCAAAGGCAATGGGTCCGACAACATCTCTCAATGGGTCATTAGAGAGGGACAGATATGTTGTGCTACCACTTACCACACTTATCAACACATCCCTGAAACTGGGCAACTACCTGAGGTATGGAAGACTGCAAATGTAGTTCCCATTTTCAAAAAAGGAGACAGGAAACGAGTGCACTAAACTATAGACCTGTGTCATTGACGTGTATAGTAAGCAAAATTATGGAGAAGATTATCAGGAGGAGAGTGGTGGAGCACACCGGGAACGGAACAGAAGTATAAATGCCAACCAGCACGGATTCACGGAAGGCAAATCCTGTTCACAAACTTCGGAGTTTTACGATAAAATAACAGAAGTAAACAAGAGAGAGAGGGGTGGGTGATTGCATCTTCTTGGACTGCAAGAAGGACTTTGACACAGTTCCTCAACAAGAGAATTAGTGCAGAAGTTATAGCATCAGCGCATATAACAGAAGAGCCACTGCAATGGATCAGAGAAATACCTGACAGGGAGGCAACAACGAGTCCTGTACGTAATGATGTATCACAGAGGCACCTGTGACGAAGCGGGGTCCCACAGGGGTCGGTCCTAGGACCAGTGCTTATATTTAGGTATAAAAATGTGAACGACATACGGAAGGTAGACTCAGAAGTGTCCCTGTTTGCAGAAGATGTGAAGTTAATGAGGAGAATTAAATCTGATGAGGACCAGGCAGGACTTCAAAGAGACCTGGACAGACAGGACACCTGGTCCGCAAATGGCTTCTCGAATTTAATCCTGCCAAATGCAAAGTCATGAGATAGGGGGAAGGGCACGAAACCACAGAACAGAGTATAGGCTAGGTGGCCAAAGACGCAAACCTCACTCAAGGAGAAAGATCTTGGGGTGATATAACACTGAGCATGTCTCCGGAAGCACACAACAATGAATAACTGCCGCAGGCTATGGGCGCCTGGCAAACCTGAGTAACAGCATTCCGACACCTTAGTAAGGAATCATTCTATAAACACAGAACACCGTGTATGTCAGCCCATACTGGAGTATTGCAGCACTGTTTGGAACCCGCACTTGAGTAAAGCACTCAAGAAACTAGAGAAGTACAAAGGTTTGCAAACAAGGTTAGTGTCCAGAGCTAAGGTGAATGACCTAATGAAGAAAGATTAAGGGAAACGGCCGACGACACTGGAGGACAGGAAGGGGTCAGGAGACATGATAACTACATAATAAAATACTGCGTGGAATAACAAGGTGGACAAGGACAGGATGTTCCAGGGAGGGGACACAAGAAACAAGATGGCCACAATTGGAAGTTAAGACACTAATGAGATCAGAGAGAAGTAGGAAGTATTTTCTTTCCAGTCATAGAGTATGTAAGGCAGTGGAATAGCCTAGAAAATGACGTAGTGGAGTGCATGGCATACCATACCGAGCCGTCGATTAAAAGGACGGCGGTTTTGATAAAAGCTTCATGGGAGCGGGGAGAGAGAGGGTCCTAGTTAGCAACCGCGAAGAGGAGCGGGGCCAGGAGGCTAGGACTCGACCCCTGCAACCACAATAGGTGAGTACAAATAGTGAGTACACACACACACATGCACACACGCACACACGTGGTAATGCTTGTAATTTAGCAGCTTATTGAGGCTAGATTGAATATATACATCTGGCAATTCCATTGTCTTCTAGTGGCCATTTAGGACCTGTCGTAGAGATCCAATAGTTGATAAGACAGGAGCGGACCTGTACTAAAACCCTGTTGCCCTGGTTATTGTGTAACTGATGGTTTCTAGAAGGGGTGTGGAACTTGCTTCATAGACCCTTTTCAAAGATCTTTTATGATAAGGGATGATTTACTGTTGAGCATGTGATTGTATAGTGCATGATTATGAGGTATCTTTGCTGTTGTTTTACTGCCCCCTTTGGGAGTGGGGCCTATGGTATTATGTTGTTTTTAGTAACTTTGGGGACGACCCCGTGTCCCTATTCTTCTTACCCTCCATAGGTATGGAAAAGGCGCGATGAAGGGCTTCTTAGCAGGTTCTTGATGAACACAGAGTCTTCCATGAGTCTGGCCCTGGGGCAGAGTGAAGAATGTCCAACTAATCTGATAACTTTACACTGATATTGAAATACACACTTGTATTACATATACCACGAATGTATATTATTAAACACGTATTGTCATGTCTAACAAATTCTAGATGTTTATTACATGTTTCCAGAGCATTTTTAGACTTTGCTCTTTCACACACTATGTTTAATAATACCAACATTATAGCCCGTAATCGAAATTGATAAGCCCCATCTCGCTTTCTCTCAGGAAAAGAATCTTAATAATCATGATATACTATATCCCATTGTAGTTCCTTTTTCCCTCCCCCCTTTTACAGAGACCAGTCCCACCAGCCATTACAACACAAAATTGCTCAACCCTCTTACAAGTCATGGCCTCTCTACGATACCGGATAGAACTATACCCACTACATCCATACACTCCCTCATTTATACACTTTGTTTTATAAAAATGTCCTGCTATAAGCCCTTGACTTCCTCCCCCCCAACCTCCCTCATCGCCACGACATATAGATATAATCTGCCACTAAATACAGAGGCCCTCCTCACACTATCTCCCACTCCTCTATATCCAAACACCCCCCTTCAGTGCCCTTAAATACCACAACCTACTCCACCCACATATCCAACACTCTGGTGAAACCATAGACGTGCACTCTCTGATATGCACATCAACAATACACCACATGCATATGTTTTGTTTCCTCCCCCCACACAAAACACAACACTGAGACTGCTAAATTCCCCAGCTGATACAGTCGTACTTTAGTTTGCAAAATCCCATGTAAAACCTATAAGGGGGGGGGGGGGGGCATAGTTACACGTCACCCTGACTTCACCCATAACTTACTGAAGTCTCCCCAGAATCGTGTCCAATTATATAATGGAAACCAGTCTCCCCTTCCAACACTCTTGACACTTCACAACCTACCCAAAACACGCGCCTTTACATTTTCTGATTTCTAACTTGTAATAAAGTTCTCTCAACATACTCATACCCTCCCTAAGTCCTACCCCGCAGCCTCCGCCTCACATCTTCCATCACATCCCTCACTCTGACACCACGTTCCCCACCCAATCTCAGATAACAATGCTTCACGTACATAATCTTCAGTCTGCTATCCAAAGGAATTAAATCTAAACCCCCCTTTGCCAGCGGTGTCATTACAACCGTTTGCCTCAGTCAATTGACAACCATATCCCATAAAAATTCAGTACTTTCCTTTGCACTTGCCGCACGTCTTTCGCCATCAATGTTACACCATAGCACGTGCCACAATTTAGGATAAATGAGTGTATTAACTACAATGACTCTGTTGTATAGTCAAACCACTCGGTCTTATTCCCCCTAACCTAAGCAATACTCTTTGCACTACCCTTTAGAATTTGCCTCTCTATGCCCCCTGCGCTGCCCCTCTGTACAATACTCCACAAATTTTTATCTGCTCTACTTCCTGCCATCCATACTTTTTTCCCAGTTCCCCTCCCACCCATGACCCCACCGCCAGTAATTTCGACTTTTCACTATTAACACTCATACCTGTTGCTCCACTAAATATTTCAACAATTCTACTTACATTCTTTAACCCTCCTCCCCCCCCACTAAGACCGTTAGTGTCATCCACATAACCAACTATATCCGTAGCACCCCTAAGTCTTATCTCCCCCTCACTTACTCCTACATTTATCAACCTATATAATGGGTCTTGCATACATGCAAATAGGATCTGAGACATGGGGCATCCCTGCCACAGCGCCCTACCCATACTAACCATCTTCCCCACCCTTCCGTTTATTTGCACTCGTATTTCTGCACCTCTATATAAAGTTTCCGCCCACTGCACAATTTCCTCACCGAACCCAATCCTCCTCATAATCATCCATAATGTCTCTCTCTCTCTACACAATCATAAGCCGCCTTCCAATCCAAAGCAAGAACACCTCCACCATCCATCCTACGCTCCTCTATATAACCTTTTATCCTCCATGCCACTAAACATTGTTCTCCCTGGCACACCCATCTGTCCCCCATCTATAACCTTCCCAATTACTTTACGCAATCTATTACCTAACACCCTGGCAAACAATTATAATCCCACACATTAATGATAAACCTCTATAATCTAGGATGCTATTCTGTACTTCCCCCTTTGGAACCATAACTACTACACCTGTCCTTTGTGTTAGACTCATGCTTCCCTTATCCTTCATTACATTCATCAACTGCACCAAGAATTCCTTCATGACATCCCAATTGCTCAAATAAAATTCATTTGGGATTCCATCTATCCCAGGTGCTTTCCCGACACTCATCCCTTTTAAAGCCGTCCACACTTCCTCTTCATCTATAGGCCCTTCTATCATCGCTCTATCTGCTGACTCTAGGTTTCTCTGTATCCCCTTCTCTAAAATCTTCATATCTGCTATCTTCCTGTTTCCCCTCTCATATATATCTCAAACCACTTATCAGCATAACCACTCATACTTTCCATAGTTACTAACCTCTGTCCCATCGTATACCCTCCACATCCATATGTACGTCCAACTTCATCATAGTCATTGTCTTCTGTCGCATCTTTAATCACCGCAATACACAGGTGGATGGCTCATCTCCCCATAAAACATCTTCAATCCACCTCTCAATTCTATCACCATCAATCTTGCATTCTTGCATTTCAATTAATTGTGCTTTGATGCCCTCAATCTCTTGTACTGGATAAACCCACTAAAACCTTATAGCACTGTTTTCAAGCTGCCCCTCCTCAATTATCTCTGTAAGCCATATTTCCATTGACTTACTCCTTTCCTTTCCTCACATAAAAAAATTTTTGATTCCGTGGTTTGGACATATTCCTCCCACCATCGTAGTGTATCAAAAAAACCTCCTTTTCTCCCCTTGCGTCCATCATTTGTCACCACTCAACAAAACTATTCACCGTCCTCCAGCTCAATCTAACAATATCACATTAGTTTCCAATAACTCATGTAACGCTTTGGTAAACCTCCCCATCCCAACATCCACAAACCAATCTCTATTGATCTGAAAAAACACTACATTTTTTAGTTTCTGTAATTAGCACCTGTAAACCCGGAGAAGCATAAAATTCGATCTATTGGTCCGTGCCGCATCTCCTCTCCTCAATATAGTATGATCCACGTTCCACCCCCTCCCCCTCACATACATCGCGAAGCCAGCTCCCCAGTAAAAACATTTAGTAGGACCCAAAACACACCCGCATCCCTCGGCTCCACTCTTTTCTATGTATCACATTATTCCAATCCCCTCCTAATAATGAATAAACATGTAAAACCCCGGCATATGAATAAATTAGTGTGTCCCTTACAAATTCCTCTTTAACCACGTTCTTATTACCTGTCCCGCGGAGGTAGCTGTTAAAAATTTGGACCACTGTCTGGAAAATCTTCCAGCTCCTGCACCCACATTTGCTCCTGGGGGGATTTCAACTTAAGGGGGGGGGGGGGCCCCCCCCCCCCCCCCGGGGGGGGGGGGGGGGGGGCGGTGGCCCGGGGGTGGGGGGGGGGGGGGGGGAGACACCTAAAATGGAGGAATATAGAAATAATATTTGTTGCAGTAATAAACAGGAGGCAGTCTATGATGAAAACTCACACTCACACGAGCTTTTTAAATCTCTGCCACAAAAAATTCAATTTAAACAGCAATAATAGAGCCTACTAGACTGGGTGGGGGAATACTAGACCTCATCTTCACTAACAATGATGATTGATTAAGAAATGTCACCATATCAAAAAACAATTTTTTTTATACGAGATCAGACAACATAATTGAGGTTCAGACATGTATTGCAATGGAGCACACAGACCGACATAATGAGACTAGTCACGAGGAGCATTCACCAAAAGATTCAAACTTACAATAACAAAAACATAAAGGGGACCAAAGTAAACCAAGTCCT
The DNA here is from genome assembly GCF_026875155.1 of Cherax quadricarinatus. Classification (NCBI taxonomy): domain Eukaryota; kingdom Metazoa; phylum Arthropoda; class Malacostraca; order Decapoda; family Parastacidae; genus Cherax; species Cherax quadricarinatus. The sequence goes on along the minus strand of NW_026471626.1, from coordinate 23,886 downwards.
TAACCCATATAAGCTGGGAGATATACTAAGCAACACAGCCCCTTATTATGCCTAGAAACAGTTTAACTTGGTTGGCATCGATGTATGCACAAGGCTTATTCTCTAAGAAAAAAGGAAGGAGTAGATGCAAAATAGAAAGAGAACAGGCGCTCCCTTACAGGCGTCGGAAAAAGAATATTACAGAGCGGATAAAAGAGGGAATATATCTGAAATGCGTGTAAAGGGAGACACTGGTCAGAGAAAATAGAATAAATCGAAAACTCAAGCTAAAGGAATCTTATAGGAGTCAGGGGGAATCGGGAAGAACTAAAAGCCATAAATGAAATCGAAAAGAAACCCAAAGTTTTTCTTATCTATGCCAAATCAAGTCGAGAAATACATCCAGTATTGTGGGCCCCATACTTAAACAAGATAGGTCCTACACAGATGACAGCAAGGAAATGAGTGAGCTACTCAAGTCCCAATATGACTTCAGTTTTTACAAGCCGCTAACCAGACTGAGAGTCGAAGATCAAAATGAATTTTTTTAGAGAGAGTCACAAAATTTGGTTAACACAAGCCTATCCAATGTTATCCTCTCGCCAAATGACTTCGAACAGGGGATAAATGATATGCCCATGCACTCTGCCCCAGGGCCAGACTCATGGAACTCCGTGTTCATCAAGAACTGCAAGAAGCCCCTGTCATGAGCCTTTTCCATCCTATGGAGAGGGAGCATGGACACGGGGCTCGTCCCACAGTTACTAAAAACAACAGACATAGCCCCACTCCACAAAGGGGGCAGTAAAGCAACAGCAAAGAACTACAGACCAATAGCACTAACATCCCATATCATAAAAATCTTTGAAATGGTCCTAAGAAGCAAGATCACCACCCATCTAGAAACCCATCAGTTACACAACCCAGGCAACATGGGTTTAGAAACAGGTCGCTCCTGTCCGTCACAACTATTGGATCACTACGACAAGGTCCTAAATGCACTAGAAGATAAAAAGAATGCAGATGTAATATATACAGACTTTGCAAAAGCCTTCGACAAGTGTGACCATTGCGTAATATCGCACAAAATGCGTGCTAAAGGAATTACAGGAAAAGTCGGTCGATGGATCTATAATTTCCTCACTAACAGAACACAGAGAGTAGTCGTCAACAGAGCAAAGTCCGAGGCAGCTACGGTGAAAAGCTCTGTTCCACAAGGCACAGTACTCGCTCCCATCTTGTTCCTCATCCCCATCTGGCAGCAGCAGCGGCAGCGGCAGTGGCATCAGGAACCTTGTCCTCTATTTTTACTTCTACCTGAGGTTCCCAGCAGCCCAGTGATGACCTAATCAAGACCCACATAACACTAACATGTGTGGATACCTAGAATGATATAAAGCAACTGCAGAAATCACCCAAAAGTTCACAAATTACCAACAAATAGGACTCGTACTACGAACTCCTACCCCGCTGCCACTGAAGTGATACTCCACAACATTCACCCATCACCCATCGCCTACTATTTACCCGAAGCCACAGCCAATGGACAAGGGTCAGAACAATAAAAGAAGATCCAGTAACCAGCTAAGAACTCCTAACATCAAAGGTGAGAGCAGTAATAACACGAGGAAAGCTTGTGGTACTGCCAGCCAGGACACAACCCTCATCACCCACCGGCACCACCACAACACATGACAGACAACAACAAACATGGCCGCCACTACAGTCCAAGATAACTCCTTCCCAGTATTTGATGTCATGAAGATCACCGACCCAGAAATAGCTAAACTCCTTATGATTCAGAACCAAACGATCACCAAACTAACTCAAGAAATGCAGGAACTAAAGGCAAGCAATGCAGATTACCTCAACAAGATCACTGCTCTAGAACATAAACTAGACACTCTAGAACAACAAAGCAACACCCATCACCCGGTCCCTAGACACCATCAACACTCTATAAGACCAAGTCACCCTACTTACTACCAACATTACAGAGGAAAGAGCAAGAGTGGACCAACAACTTGCCAATGTCATAACCAACTTCCAAGATCATAATGACCAACAGCAGCTATCTGATGCTGTTGTAGTTAACAGCAAACATCTCCCACCCACAGTCACTCAAGAGACCTGCATGGAGACCACCTACAGCTTATCAAGGACCACCTTCGCCTTAATATACGTAGTGACGACCTAAAGGATTGCAAAACTGATGGGCTACCAAGCAGGTAAAAAAAAGTGCTGTTAAAATTCCAAACTAGCCTACAAAGAAACAACCTACTAAAAACATCTATTTCTATGAAAACTGATGTTTATGTCAATAAGTGCCTTCCAAAACAAAACAAAACCTTCTTTATCGACTAAGAAAATTGCGCTATGCCCAAAAAATCACCAGTGCTTTGTGAGGGATGGAAAAATCGCAGTTAGGAAACAGCCCATGGGAAAGATACTTCATCTCTACAGAACATGACCTTAAAACATTCCTAAGTGAGGCTGGACTAACAGAATCAGAGTAAGTGCTGATATTACCCATAGTCCACGTTAGTGTTATATTGTCATAAATTTGTGCCCCCTAAAATTCTAATACCCCAACTACTTTTGATTGTCATTGTTGTATTCAACGACCATTCTACCTCATAGTCTTAATTGTGTTTAATATCAACAGAATCTATCTCCTTTTTTACAACTTACCACATCACTGTTCCATCTTATTTTACTATAAACTAACCATAACTTGCCTTCAATAATTCTACCTCACTTTAAAAAATACTCAATTGCCCAATTTTGTTCTAAATCCCTATTATTGCCCAATTTTACTTTAAACTATATTGATCAAACTTATTGTAAACTTTTTTATTGACCATTTTTATTCCATACTTTTTTAAACTAGTATTTTCAACTACAACTTTTATATTATCCTGTCTACCATCTTACAAGCATATTATAACCAAGTCATTGCCATTTTTATTTTTATCATTTTTTTTTATTATTCTTTTGCTACCTTAATTTGTGTATTTTATCCTGTCAATTTAAATCTAATTATACTCTAATTCTTGTAAACAACTTATATAAGACCTTAGTGCAATTACAATTGAGAGTCTTGTTCCTTTATTATATTATTAGATTAATCACAGTTTTACTCTAGCTCATTCTAGCTCAATACATAGTCAATACCAAATTCACTATACTAGACCATAGTACAATTACTAGTGAGAGACTGGTGCTATTTGTAATTTGTATTTTTATATTATTAGACTAAACCTAGTTGTACTATAGCTCTTTCTCGCTCAATACATAGTCAATACCAAATTCACTATATTAGACCATAGCACAATTACTAGTGAGAGACTGGTGCTATTTTTAATTTGTATTTTTATATAATTAGATTAAATTCAGTTGTACCATAGCTCATTCTAACTCAATACATAGTCAATACCAAATTCACTATATTAGACCATAGTGCAATTCCTGGAGTGGAACCACAGTCGATGGCCTCCACTCCAAACCAACAGATACAGATACTAATACCGGAAAAAAAATCTCCCCCCCAGTACCAACAATACCACCAGTCCGATAACATTCTTCTTTGCAAATATACAGGGTCTAAAGCCAGCAACAAACAACAAAATACCTTTTATCCGTGGACTGCTTGCAGAGGCAAAGGCAATGTTCGCAGCTTTCACTGAGACCCACATAAAGGATCACTTGGACAATGAAATATGGATCCCAGGTTACAACCTGAACAGGCAAAACAGGGAGGTTGGCCTGTACATTGCAGAGTCACTTGTTTGCACAGAACTGCTTAATGCCTCAAATGATGTAGTGGAAGTTTTAGCAGTAAAGGTCGAGAACCAAAACCTAGTCATTGTGGTAGTCTACAAGCCTCCGGATGCAACATCCCAGGAATTCCAGGAACAGCTGTTAAAGATTGACCACTGTCTGGAAAATCTTCCAGCTCCTGCACCCAACATCTTGCTCCTGGGGGATTTCAATTTAAAGGGGCACCTAAAATGGAGGAATATAGCAAATAATTTGTTGCAGTAATAACACCAGGAGGCAGCTCTGATGAAAACCCCACACTCACACCAGCTTTTTAAATCCCTGCACAAAATTCAATTTAAACCAGCAAACAATAGAGCCTACTAGACTGGAGAATACACTAGACCTCATCTTCACTAACAATGATGATCTGATAAGAAATGTCACCATATCAAAAACAATATACTCAGATCACAACATAATTGAGGTTCAGACATGAAAGCGTGGGAGCCTCAGACCGCATAATGAGACTAGTCACGAGGGAGCATTCACCAAATTCAACTTCAATAACAAAAACATAAAGTGGGACCAAGTAAACCAAGTTCTAACCGATATAAGCTTGGAAGATATACTAAGCAACACAGACCCCAACTTATGCCTAGGAACAGATTAACTCGGTGGCACTCGATGTATGCACAAGGTTTTATTCCTCTAAGAAAAAGGAGGGAGTAGATGTAAAATAGAAAGAGACAGGCGCTCCCTTTACAGGCGACGGAAAAGAAAACAGAGCGGCCTAAAAGAGGTAAATATATCTGAAATGCGTAGGGAGGACACTGGTCAGAGAAATAGCAAGCATCGAACTTAAGCAAAAAGAATCCTTTAGGAGTCAGGAATCACGGGAAGAACTAAAAGCCATAAATGTAATCGAAGAAACCCAAAGTATTTCTTCTCCTATGCCAATCGAAATCAAAAAAAAAAAAAACGTCCAGTATTGGGCCTCTACTTAAACAAGAGGGGTCCTACACAGATGACAGAAAGGGAAATGAGTGAGCTACTCAATCCAATATGACTCGTTTTTAGCAAGCTGCTAACCGGGGACTGAGAGTCGAAGATCAAAATGATTTTTTTAGGAGGAGAGCCAGAAAATTTAATTAACATAACCCTATCCGATGTTATCCTGACGCCAAATGACTTCGAAAAAGGCGATAAATGCATGCCCACGCACTCTGCCCCAGGGCCAGACTCATGGAACTCTGTGTTCATCAAGAACTGCAAGAAGCCTTTATCTGAGCCTTTTCCATCCTATGGAGAGGGAGCATGGACACGGGGTCGTCCCACAGTTACTAAAAACAACAGACATAGCCCCACTTCACAAAGGGGGCAGTAAAGCAACAGCAAAGAACTACAGACCAATAGCACTAACACCCATATCAAAAAAATCTTTGAAAGGGTCCTAAGAAGCAAGATCACCACCCATCTAGAAACCCATCGTTACACAACCCAGGGCAACATGGGTTTAGAACAGGTCGCTCCTGTCTGTCTCAACTATTGGATCACTACGACAAGGTCCTAAATGAAACTAGAAGACAAAAAGATTGCAGATGTAATATATTTCAGACTTTGCAAAAGCCTTCGACAAGTGTGACCATGGCGTAATAGCGAACAAAATGCGTGCTAAGGAATAACAGGAAAAGTCGGTCCCATGGATCTAGAATTTCCTCACTAACAGAACACAGAGAGTAGTCGTCAACAGAGTAAAGTCCGAGGCAGCTACGGTGAAAAGCTCTTTTCCACAAGGCACAGTACTCGCTCCCATCTTGTTCCTCATCCTCATATCCGACATAGACAAGGATGTCAGCCACAGCACCGTGTCTTCCTTTGCAGATGACACCCGAATCTACAAGACAGTGTTTCCCATTGGGAGACACTGCAAGGCTTTCCAGGCGGACATCAACCAAATCTTTCAGGTGGGCTGCAGAAAACAATATGAGTTCAACAATGAGAAATTTCAATTACTCAGATATGGTAAACATGAGGAAATTAAATCTTCATCAGAGTACGAAACAAATTCTGGGCCCCAAAAAAGAGCGAAACACCAACGTCAAAGACCTGGGAGGGGATCATGTCGGAGGTCTCACCTTCAGGACCATAACTTTTTATCAATTGCATCTGCTAGAAAAATGACAGGATGGATAATGAGAACCTTCAAAAAATAGGGAGGCCATGCCATGATGACACTCTTAGGTCACTTGTTCTATCTAGGCTGGAATATTGCTGCACACTAGTAGCAACCTTTCAAGGCAGGTGAAATTGCCCACCTAGAAAATGTACATAGAACTTTCACGGCGTGCATAACAGAGATAAACACCTCAATTACTGGGAGCGCTTGAGGTTCCTAAACCTGTATTCCCTGGAACGCAGGAGGGAGAGATAATGATTATATACACCTGGAAAATCCTAGAGGGACTAGTACCGAACTTGCACAAAGAAAATCACTCACTACGAAAGCAAAAGACTTGGCAGACGATGCACCATCCCCCCAATGAAAAGCAGGGGTGTCACTTGCCCCGTTAAGAGACCATACAATAAGTCTCAGGGGCCCGAGACTGTTCAACTGCATCCCCGCACACATAAGGGGGGTTGCCAACAGACCCCTGGCAGGCTTCAAGTGGCATGGACAAGCACCTAAAGTCAGTTCCTGATCAAGCCGGGCTGTGGCTCGTACGTTGGTTTGCGTGCAGCCAGCAGCAACAGCCTGGTTGATCAGGCTCTGATCCACCAGGAGGCCTGGTCACAGACCGGGCCGCGGGGGCGTTGACCCCCGGAACTCTCTCCAGGTAAACTCCAGGTAAACTTGAATACAACAAAGTCTCATTTAGACTCCATGATGAGGGCTCAGTAAGGAGGTTCACAGCTGACCTAGAGCTGTTGATTGGCCTACAGAATTCTCCAAGGCCAATGGTATTGATGACTGGACAGACATTTTTCTTAACAAATTACTTAGACTATACAACAAACATAAGGGGGATTACCAACAGACCCCTGGCAGTCTTCAAGCTGGCACTGGACAAGCACCTAAAGTCAGTTCCTGATCAGCCGGGCTGTGGCTCGTACGTTGGTTTGCGTGCAGCCAGCATCAACAGCCTGTTGATCAGGGGCGATCCACGAGGAGGCCTGGTCACAGACCGGGCCGCGGGGGCGTTGACCCCGAAACTCTCTCCAGGTAAACTCCAGGTAAAAACAAAACAGATCACAAACAAACGGCTTGGTTGCCCATGGCTAACCAGCACCATTCTGAAATCCATTGACAAGAAACACCAATATGAAAAGCAATATAGACAGGGCTTAATACACAAAGATATTCTTAAACACTATTCATCAGCTCTCACCAAAGTAATTAAGAAAGCCAAACAACTATACTACTCCAGTAGATTCACAGACACTAGAGGAGATATAAAAAAGCCCTGGAAAACACTCTCTCATGATTCTAGGGACCCACAAACTGAGAAAAACCAAGAATATTGTCCTAACTAAACCTAATGAAACACCACTACATCCCACTGACACAGCTAACAAGATAAAACGACTTCTTCTCAACCATAGGATCTAATCTCGCCAGTAAAATCCCACATACCAATGCCCATGCCTGGGACTACCTAGATGGGAATTTCCCTAATTCCTTCTATCTTGCACCAACTGACCCCATGGAAGTCACTGAGATTATAAAGTCACTTAAAAATAACTCGGGGAATCTGTCTCATGTCCCACCATTACTGTACAAGCGAGCTGCCCATGTCCTTTCGCATGCTATTTCATTACTTTTTAACAAGTCACTAGAGACTAGCACCTTCCCGAAACTACTCAAGATGGCAAGGGTTACACCATACATAAAGGTGGTGACCCTACAGACTTAAACAACTATAGGCCAATATCTAACTTACCATTGTTATCAAAAATCTTTGAGAAACTCGTGCACAGGAGACTGTATTCATTTATAATGGCTCAAAACATACTCAACCCCTGCCAATTTGGATTCAGGAAAAATAAAAGCACTAATGATGCAATCATAAAAATGCTAGATCTGCTTTACACAGCATGGAAAATAAGGAATATCCACTAGGAATTTTTATTGACCTATGAAAAGCTTTTGACACAGTAGACCACGACATCCTACTCCACAAACTTGATCATTACGGTATAAGAGGCCATGCGCTTGCTTATTTCAAATCTTTCATTACTAATAGGTATCAGTATGTCACCATTAAAGACACAGCATCAGCAACGCGGCCACTTGATACTGGAGTTCCGCAGGGAAGTGTCCTTGGTCCCCTGCTCTTCTTCATATACATCAATGACCTTCCAAACGTATCCCAACACCTGAAACCCATTCTCTTTGCTGATGACACGACTTACGTCATCTCTCACCCTAATCTTGCCACCCTCAACACCATTGTGAATGAGGAGCTGATTAAAATATCGACTTGGATGACAGCCAATAAACTTACGCTTAACACTGACAAAACCTACTATATTATGTTTGGTAGCAGAGCAGGAGATGCACAAATTAACATTAAGATTGACAACACTCTAATTACCAAAAATAAATGGGGCGTGGCTCGTACGTTGGTTTTGTGTGCAGCCGCAGAAAACACCGGGTTTTCGGGCTCTGATCCACCAGGGGGCCCTGGTCACAGCCCGGCCGGGGGGGCTTTGCCCCCCGGAACTCTTCCGGTAAAACTCCGGGGTATACCTTGACAAAAACCTAAAATTTCAGCACCCTTATCCAGCATAAAACCCAAAAAAAAGTATCGAAAAACGGTTGGGATCCTCCTAAGATACGATACTACGTGCTGAAAAATTTGGCCCTTCTCACACTATACCCCCTCACTTATTTATCCATACCCACCTTGCTATTTGTGCTTGGGGTTCAACTGCAGAAAACTCACCTAAACCAATAATAACCCAAAAAAAAAAAAGCGCGAAAAGAAAAATCACAAAAACCCTTTCCCTGGCAACACCCCCCCCCCCCATCTTCATAGCCAAAAATTTAAATCCCGGGTCAGTACATCCACACTTACTACGGGCAATCTACATCTACGGGGCCCTTTAAAACTCTAAATAAACCTTGCCCTTTAAAAACCTTTCTTGTTTAGTTGGACAGAACCCACAGGCAAAACACCAGACGCAAACTTCTCTAGGGACTTTTTTTTCCCGTGCCCCGACTGAACCTTTAAAAAAATTTCAATGTATGAAAAAGGGCCAAAAAAATTTCTGGAATACCCAAACCTGGGGAAACTCTAGAACGGGCGAAAACATTCATCCCCTTTTCAAAACTACAGTCTCGGTGAGTGGTTGAGGGGAGTAACGTGTGCTGGGGACGGGGACCTACTAATTCAAAAGGTCCCCTTTTTCTCCCAAACTGATGAGTCATAAATTAAAACTCCTACTTTTGGGGAAACAGTTTCCCAGTGTTGTGAAAACTTTATGTGCGAGCTGTGACAAAGGGATTTTCCCTGGTAAAACATGGAAATATTTTTTTTTTTTGAAAAGGGCCCTCACCCCCCTCTGTTTCCCCTCTGCCTTTCATTTGACCTCACCCTTTTTGCCTCTACCCAACATGGAGTGTAGGGGGCAAATTTTTGCTAGCCCAAACTGCTACTTTTGCCTCTCAAAATGCTCACAATCATCGCTTTTAACCAAACCTGGGGAAAATAACGACGGTGTGCATCCTATTTTGATTGGTAACCCAGGTGTCCTCAATAAAAAATTCGTTTTTTTCACTCCAAGACAGGTGCAAGAATTCTCAAATTTTGGGGAGTAACAATCTCTACGAGTATTGCAGTGTGTGGAAACCTTTGGAAAAGGGTCTGCCTAGCCTGTGACCTTGAGGGGGCCAAGGGAAAACCCCTTTCCTGAGCCCTTTCCCCCATATTGACTAGGGTGAAGAAAAGGCAAATTTGCGTGCTCATTTTGCCCCTCCCTGTTTCCTGTTCCCCAGCTTTCCTCCTTTAAACTCGGGCCGTTCCCCCTTATAACCCGAGGGTTGCAGTGTAGAGGTGTTTTTTTGCTGCCCCGCGGGTACTGGGAATATGTGAGTTCCGCAAGTGCTGCGATTTGTTGTAACAAATTTGCATGATGGATTACGTTTACTTAGGAACATTGTTTTTACCATCGTCCCTACTGGGCCCTTAAAATGAGTGAGGAATTTTCGGCCTGCTGGGGGGGGGGGGGGGGGGGGTTTTGGCACTGTAAAACCCGCTTTGCCACTTACACCCAAAACTGCGTGTGTTAGTGAGGGAATGCCCCTTTCCTCGATTTTCCCCTTTATTCACCGGTACCCCTTTTAACTCGCACCATTTTTAACAATGGGAAAAAAGGGCGAGTTTAGCTGTCCGGGCCCAAAAACAGCGCTCCAAGCCAGCCAGTAAAGGGCCCAAAGGGCTACATCTGTTCTAAACCCCGGGAATTTTTGGAGGTTTACAGGGGTTCCCGGCCTTTCCCATTAACAAGTAGTACAGGGTTGGTAACTCTCGAGCGACTGTGGGCCCGTAAATTGACCTTAAAAATTGCACTGCGACCTGGGGCCCACTACACCCATTTTGCCTTTTGTCACCCGGGGTTTTAATACCCTTTTTCCCTTGCCCCCTTTCTTTTCCTCGTTTGGGAAAAACCTCAGCCGTTCCGCCTCTTTTTTGCTTGTGGCCCTAGAGGCTTTTTTTTTTAGCCAGACCCATGGGTGCTTGAGTGCCCGTGTCCTCTGTGGCACTCCGCTCTTCTTGGGGGTTGTCCCCTGTGTGCCTCCCTGCCTGCTGAAACCCAGGGGGTCCGGGGGGTTGGCCCCGGGCTTGGCGAGCACAGTAAAAGAAAAGCTTGAGGGGGGCCCACTAGAAGCTAGCCGAACGGGTTTAAGGGGCACCTGCATTTTATCTGTCCTGGGGCCCCAGCTGTCTGAATCGTTCTGCGGTGCTGCTGGCAAAACAGGGGTTTTCCGTAGTGGTTTGAAAACAATTTGCAAACCCTTTTGCAGTGCTGACATTTTGATTTGGGACATCCCAGGGTTCATTATAAACAAATTTAAGTTTGTGGTGATGGCTTGTACACAGTGAACATTAATCTGTCATAGTGTGTTTGAAGTTTTTAAGTGCTGTTTTCCCCCCCAACATTTAAATTTTGTCATTTTTTTTTAAGCCTGTATTAAGATTTTAAAAAGGGCTCAAAATGTACTTCAGTGTAGGGGACCCCTTTGCTTTTGATAAATCAGTGTAATACTTGCTTGCTAAATGTAATGAACTTTTAAATAGGGTTTTACTAATTAAATTTTTTGTCCTTTTTCCCATTGCTGGGGTTTTTTAAAATTTTACATTTTTTTCTTTTCAGACTAAAAACTTTACTGAAAATTTTCCCGAAATATTTCAAATTGCAGTGTTCATCTGGGGTTTGGAGGGGTTTTAACTTATGTTTTGAATTTTTACGGTGAAAAAGTTACTCCGGGCAAAATGTTCATTTCATGAATACTTTTTTTACTTGATAATTGGGTTTAAACCTTTTAAAACGGTTTTAAAAAGGGGTCACCCTTTTTAACATCAAATTTTTCCTTCCCATCCATCTATTGGGTTGGCCCCTTTAGTTGAAATTGTTTTTAAAAAAAATTTTTGGAAATCATTTTACTTCTTTTTTATACATTGTTTTAAATTGTTTTGGGAATGTTTGATAAATGGTTTGGGTTTTTTTTTAACTTCTGATACACCTTTTTAAAAATAAAGCAGACTCGCCTGACACTTAAAAAACACATTAAAAAGCTGGAAAACTCCAGTAGCTCCCCCTTTTAGTGTGTGACCTTGAAAATTTCAGTGTTTTTATTACGACCAGGGGTTTGTACCCCCTCTCCATTTTTACATCAAAAAAAAGTTTATTCTAAGTATAAAGTTTTCCCATTGGTGTAGGGGGAAACACTTGTCATACATAGTAACGCGTTGAAAGTGAGTTTGGGGTTTAAAGGTACTGGTTCATCTATTACGCTCAAATTTAAAGCTTCATACTGTATAAACATAGAAAAAGGGGGGAGTTACCCAGGAGGGCCCAAAGGGGAAGTCGACCAGAGTTTTTTTATCTCTTTTGTCATTTAAACATTACCTATTTTTTTTTTTTTTTTTTTTTTTTTTTAAATTTATACGTTTACAATCTAGGTTGGGGTAAGGGGTTTGGGTTTCCCCCATTCTTGTGATGTCTGTTATTTTTATTATTTCGTGAGGTACATTAGGGGGCCCATAGTAAACTAACTCAAGTGGAAGTTATCTTTGAATTTGAACCTCATGTTTAATGTTTTGTATTCAGAATTTTTAATTTTTATGCTAAATATTACCTACTTTCTCTCTCTCTCTCTCTCTTTTCCCCTCTCTTTTTCTTCTTTGAAATTTGTAAAATTTAAGGGGTAAGCCCTCCCCCTGTTTCCCTGGAGTTTCCCTTTGGAGGGAGTTCCGGGGTGGGGCCCCCGCTGCCCGGTCTGTGACCAGGCCCCCCTGTACCATCCATTATATCTTTTTTATGTCCCATTTTATTAACAAAAATTTAAAAAGGGTCCGGAGTGTTTTTTTTGGGTGGGGTGTGTGTGTTTTGAGGGGTTGGTGGTCGGGTTGATTTGGTTGGGGGTTTTTTTTCCCAATTTAACTTGAAAATTGTGTTTTGGTGATCTTTTTGGGGATTTCTGATTTTTTGTAAAATATTTGCTCTTGCATAAGTTTTAAAAAGGGAAAAAAAAGGGCGGGGGAAATTTCCCTTGGTTGTGAGTTTACACCAAAAACCCACACTGGCAAACAGGGGCAACGTCTTTGGGGAAACCTTTATTTCTGCAGGTGGGGAAATGAAGAAAAGTTTTCCAGCCCTTTTAAAAATTAAAAAAAAGGGAAAAAAAAGTGAGAAAGGGTAGAGCGTGACTTAGCCCAGACCCCACTTGACTCGTACACAATTGTTTACAAAAACGCCCCTTGGTGCACAGAGGCGGCAAGAAGTCTTTCTTAAAAGGGAAAGGGAATGGTTAACTAAATTTCCCCTGACAACACCCCCGTGCCTGCTAAGAGGTCCCATGGCTAATGGAAGTTTTAAACAAGAAAAATTCCTAACTAAAGAACCCAAATTTTAGGAAAAAAACACCTTTGTGTTTGGGGAACAGAATAAAGAGCTGTTTAAATGATCTACTTAGTAAAACCTTATGGGGATTTTAAAGGGCTGCTCCGCCCCTCCATCAGACACCCCCATTTTAAAAAAAGGGTCATATCTTTAATTTTTGGGATACCCCTCTGCATGGACCCATCCCATCTGACTCAAAATGAGATATAAATAAACCCTAAAAGACTTTTTAAAGGGAAAATTTCCCAAATTTTGCCATTGGGGGTAGGTCCTGTGCCCCCCCCCCCCGGAAAAATCTGGGGGCATGGTTTAGGGTTTCCAAAAAAATGGGAAGTGAAAACCTACCCCCAAAAAACATGGGGTTTTAAAAAATTCCCCAGCACTAGGGCCCCATGTTCCCAGTAACTGTGGAATACTACTTTTCTTGGTGTGGTAAGTGTGCTGGGAAAACTTTCCCACTAGAGAATCACAGTGGGGGCCCTGAAAACCCCCAAAAATTTTAAGGTTTAAAATTTAAAGAATTTGGGGGGTTACATTCCCCCAAAAGGGAAATGCAGTCAAAAACCCAAAAAAATTTTCGATGAAAAACATGAAAACAGTCCTTTAATGGTAACTGGGGGATGGGGCCATCCGTCTCCCACACCCAAACCCGAGACGGAACCTCTGCAAAGTGGCAAGAACCCCACCTCACTCCCAAAAAATTTTGGGTGAACCAGAATGCCACCCAACACCACCGCTGTGGGGAGCTAGCCATCCCGGGTAGCACATAGGGAAAATATGGTTGCCACACAGATCCCTAGGGTTACCCCGGAATATGGGGATAGTTTGTCATTTCTCCCAATACAAAAAACTAAAAACGGGGGGAAACGGACCCCACACAGGTAACCCCCCTGGAAATTGGAGATGAGTCAGTTTGCACAGGCCTTTACCTGCAAAAATGTTTGAAACAGAGAACACTAAGGGTAACCATGGTACCTGTTAAGGGATGGTGTTAAATAAGCACAAAACCCAAAAGGGTGCCATCCCCGGGAAAGGGGGCATTGGATTCGTTAGACCTTCCTCATATTATAACAAACTTTCCAGAAAAAAATTGACTTTTAAACAGATCCTGAAAAGTTTAATAAAATAAGGAAATCAGGATATGCTTTTGGCATGGTGATGATGTCAAAAGTGCAGAAATCCCCTTTCAGCTTCCAGCTTTTTGTGAGAAAAAAGCCCATAACTCTTGCCTTCAAATTCCCTTTAAAAGGGGCGCCAAAATGCCAAAAAATGTTTAAAAAAAAAAGGGTCCTAAAGATAAAGACGTACAAACTTTGCTATTTTTTTTTAAAGGGAATCTGCACACTGAAGTAAAAGGGCATAATATTTAAAAAAACCTTTTATGAGCAAGAGATTGTAATAACTCACTAAAATGGATACATTACAAATCTTTTCAGGGAAAACATTCCCTTCATCGGGAAAGGGGTTTGCCTGACTTACATCATTTTAGTGAAACCAGAATATTGATGTAAATCTGTTTGCGGAATGTAGATTGAAAGATGGAGCCCCTTTCCAACCAAACTTGCCTGGAAAAATGAAAGGTATAACCTAAGGTAACCCAAAACTTTTGTGGGGAAGTATGTCAAAAAGCTTCCAAAATTCACTCCCTTTTTCCCTTTCAAAAGCGAGTTAACATGCAGTTCCCTGGGGGTCAAGTATAAAGCAGGGGGATTTTTCCATAAACATTTTTTAAACTCAAAGCCCCCCGAACCAGCTTCGACCCGATGGGTTTACCGATCGCAAACAATATGAACCTACCCTCATTCTTTTGGGGATTTTTTAAAGCCAGACGTAAGAATTTTGGTGGGGGCTATAACAACCCCAAAAGGAACCCAAAAATAGTGAGGGTTGCTAAATGAGCATGAAAAATGGTTTTGAATTTTGGGGACTACTGAGCCTACTCACTATATGGTGGCATTTCTAGATCGTGTCTTGGATTTAATACCCTCATATACGATGCATTTACTCTGTCATAGTTAAGATCTTCTATCTGATCACTTTTCCCAAAAACAACAACTGTCAATCTTTATCACCAAAAACCAGCCCAAACAAGGAAAATAAAAACAGAAGGAGGAAACTTACTCAAAAACCCGGGAAAACAAAAGACAACTTTATTAACCACTTGGGTCAATGGTTTTAAAAAATTACGGCCCTTTTGGGACAAAAAAAAATTTAATTGATGATTTAATTACCACCCAAATTTAAGTGTTCTACAAAATCCCAAATGGGCAGGAATTTGGAAAAAAAAAAACCCCCCCACTTAAATAACAATTAAAAAACCAATGTAAAAAACTTAATGATCCACAGCTGCGGGAATCTAAAACATGCAGCTTGGAGGATTGGTTTAAAACATACCGTGAATGTAGAAAATCAGACACAAAAAAGTGGGGGGGACACAACACTTACGGGGGCAGGGCACACAACATTACAAGTGCGGAGGCCCCCAACCCCAAAACCCTTTCAAGGGCGGAGCCCCAACAACACTTACAAGTGGCGGGGCACACCAACCTTTTCAAGTTGGGGGGCACAAAAACACTTACAAGTGGCGGAGCACAAAACCCCTTACAAGGGCGGGGACACAACACTTAAAAAGTGGGGGGGCACCAAAAACTTTTCAATGGCAGGGCAGACAACACTTTCAAGTGGGGGAGGGAAAACAAAAACTTTTCAAGTGGCGGAGAAAACCAAAACTTACAAGTGGCGGGCACACAACACTTACAAGTGGCGGGCACCAAAATTACAATGGCGGAGGGACAAAAAACACATACAAATGGGAAGGGACACAACACTTACAAAATGGCGGGGGGAAAACCCCACTTACAAGTGGCGGGGCACACAACACTTACAAAATGGCAGGGCAGAAACACTTCAATGGCGGAGCACCCCAACACTTACAAGTGGCGGAGCACAAAAACACTTACAAGTGGGGGGGCACACAACACTTACAAGTGGCAGGGCACAAAACCTTTCAAATTTGGGAGGGCAACAAACCCCTTACAAGTGGGGGGGACACAACACTTACCCAATTTGGGAGGGGGACACAAAAACTTTCAAGTGGCGGGGCACACAAAAACTTAAAAGTGGCCCAAAGCAACACAAACTTACAAGTGGCGGGGGCACACAAACTTACAAGTTGGGGGGGCCACAACACTTACAAAATGGCGGGGGGACAAAAAAACTTACAAGTGGGGAGGGCAGACAACACTTTAAAATGGCGGAGCACACAACACCCTTTCAAGTTGGGGGGGAAAACAACACTTACAAGTGGCGGGCAAACACACTTAACCCAAATGGCCCGGGCACACAAAACTTACAAGGGGGGGGGCCCAAACACTTACAAGTGGCAGGGAACACAACTTACAAGTGGCGGGGACCAACACTTAAAAAATGGGGGGGCACACAACACTTTTCAAGTGGGGGGCACCAACACTTACAAGTGGCGGGGGCACACAACAAATTACAAGGGCGGGGCACACAAAAACTTTTCAAGTGGGGGGGGCATACAACACTTACAAGTGGCGGGGGGCACACAACACTTACCTTTAAACCCAAAACCAAACCTAACCTAACCTAACCTAACCAAAACCCAACGTTCCCCCCCAAACTGCACTAACAAATGAAGGAATAGAAAGGAAGCTTAGGCAACAGGAATGGGGGAACCCGTTTGGGTTGTGGATTTTAAAAAAGGTCCACCCCTTTTGGGGGTTTGGCTTGGAAAAGGTTTTAAATAAAAAAACCGGAAAAAGGGCTGGCCCAATTTTTGCTCATTTTCCCCTTTTCCCCTTGAAAAAGCCCAAAAGACCTCTTTAAAAAACTGGTCCCAAAAAAATCTAGGGATGAAAGCCTTCCAAACTCTTTTTGAAAAATTTAGAGAAATATTCTGAAAAAAGTTGAAAATAATTTAATTTTTTGAGCCCCAAAAAATTTATGAAGTGAAATTTCCTCTTTTCCCAAAAATGAATTTTTTTGATAATGCCCTTACCCCAAAGGGGCGATTAAAATTTCTCCTGGAGAGGATGGTTAACCTATGATATTCTCAGAACCCCCTAAGGCACGTGCCTGATAACCCTTTGTTGGCCTGTATTTTTCTCAGTTTCCAAATTTAGGGCGTTCTTCCTTCTTCCCCGGCCAATATCCCCATTTTGCCTATCCCCAAGCCCAACAAACCCATACATTTAGGCCCAAACTCCCTTTAAATAGTTTTCTTTGGGGAAAAAATTTTGAAAGAATGATGATTAAAAAGACGTACTAAGAACAGACATCAACTTTCCCCCCTACCTTATGGGGTTTATGAAAAGGGAAAAGTGTGCAGGGGAAATGTATTTCCAAACCCTTTTCCCCTGCACACACCTCTAATTTGTTTTAAACCCCTTTTTGATCTTAAAACTGCTTTTTATATTTCGAAAAAGAACCGTTATACTAAAATGAAATAGCCAAAATGAAAATTGGTGGTACTTACTCGCTGGAAATAGGATACCCGTCAAATTTTAAATATCCTCTGTCCTTTTCCAAGGCTTCAGAAGTGATTTTAAAGAAATGTCTTTAGGGAAACCGCAGGGGGGGTTCTTGTCCCATGCTTTTAATATTTGAAAAAATGCCTCCTAAATGCTCAACCCGCCTCACCTTAAAAATATGCTATAAAACTATGCTGATGAAAAAATGAATTCCCTACAACGGGGATAAAAGATGAATAAACCCTTCTTAATGAAGTTTAAGCAATTTGTAATTTGACTAAGGGGGTCAAAATATCTTCCTCTAAAACTTTAAAATATTAAAAAGAAAAAGACATCCCCCAACCCCTCTATTTTCAGGGTGAAAACATTACTACGTTAAAATTACAGATATCTTGGTTTTAAATGTACCCTTTTTAAAAAATCCACTATACAAAAACTAAAACCCAAAAAAGTAAAGCTAGGCTAAAGCTCTCAAAGCTGTTGCTGGCTACCCAAACCCAACTATGGTGGCCCAAAAGTGGGGAATTTGTGAAATGGGTTTTACATAGGGCCCATGTTAGGTCCTTAATTGATTAAAGCTGCTCCCATGTTGAAAAAGCTAGAGAAAGTTCTCTCCGACCCTTGGGGTTAATGCAAAAGAAGCCTTTAGGATTATTCCTTTGGCCCGTCCCCCGATCCCACAAAAGTTTTTTTAAATGAGGAAGGAGCTTTTGGTTTTTTTCTAGTATCAGTGATAGGATTGTTGAAAAATTTAACCCCTGTTTCTCGGTTTTAGAATTTGAGAAACGAAAACCCAAAAAACGTCACGTGGGTTTTTACCAAGTGTTAGAGGTAAATACACACGATTAAATGGATTTTGAAAACTGAATTGCATTTTAAATTTTTTAACCCTTTCATGAAATGTAAACACTGTAGGCAAAAAGGATTTTCACCCCTCCATGGAAGATTTTGTTCATTTAATATCACATACCTACAAGTTCCTCCCAAGAAACTCATTGCCCAGTAAAACCCTTCCTTAAACTCTTGTTAGGCAAAATGCTCAAAAAGAAATTTCTCCCCCTAGCTGGGTAACAAGTTTTTCAAAAAGTTATATACCTGATTTGGGTCTAAACAGGGGTCTTCTGGGAGGGGGGGCTTTTGTTTGTGCCACCTCCCTAGTTTAAAAAACGATAATAAATTTGTTAGTTAGGGATAAAAATTAACAAAATGGGGGTTTTAAACTGCAAAAATGAATTGTTTGCAATTTCCCAATGGGGCTAAAAACTAACCTATGACACTGAGGGTTGATTATCTTCATTATGATTCTTGTCATTTATTGAAGGGGTCTTTGGCCCCATATAATGACCCAACAACATGCTCCTTTGGGGGAAACCCGGTATAGAAAAATTTAAAAATTAGGGAAAAAAAAATTAAAGTACAATTTTCTTTGGGCCCTCACATTGGGGTTTCTCCTTCATGATAAAGTTGATATGTTAGGAAGAAAAGTATCGAGAAGGAGAATGTAGAAATAACTTTGGGATTTAAATTTTGTCATAGCATCGGAAAAAATTTTGGGAAAAGAAGTAATAATGAAAATGATTGTTAAAAGGAATGCCCGTTAAAAAAGGGCCCGAGTAGATCTATAAACCCCCTATGATAAATGAACGTAGATTTAAATATTTTATGGAGCAAAAATTGCAATGTGAAAAAGACTGATGATGTTTTTAGTGGCCAGGCAAAGGGTTGGGTTTTTAAATTTTTTCTGGATTTTGGGGGACACACAGATGAATCAAACTAAAAAGTAAATTTTTGTGATCAGGATATGGGCATTCTCTTGAACCTATGTGCCCTTTTTTTTTTCCACTTATTGAGGAAAACAAGAGACAGACAGTATAATAACCTATTGACATTCAAGATATCTTTTTTTAAAGAAAATAAGATACCAGATATACTAAAAAAAATTTCCCAAATTTTCTTGTAAAAAGATAAATGAATATAGATATGTAATATAAATCCATATGTATTCCTTTTTCCCTTTGGGGCCTTGTTCCCAGGCCTTTTGGTATCCATATGCTTCGCGCTACCGTCCCGGATGGATATGGGGTGCCAATAAAATAGCCACTTGGTGGCAAAAACTATAAAATCTTAAACTTCAAAACTTTCCATTTAAAAAAATTTTTATTCCCTGGGTCACCCTCAACAACCACAAAGAATACCCCCTGGTGGTTAACCCCTTACACTCACTCAATCATTTGATTTATAAAAAAGAAAAATTAATCTCAATCTTAAAATAATGAATCCTGTGATACTCCAATTTTCCCGAAATTATGTACTGGCCAAAAAAAAAGCATTCACTTTGCTAAAATCACAAATATTTTTTTGTCACTTAGCCATAATTTCCAACTTTCCTTATAATTTTAATATTTTAAAAATTTTAAAAATAAAAAATTTAAATCTGCCCAAATGCCTAGCCAGGGTTAACGTTCTAGTGGTACAAATCTTTTAAAACCAAAAATTTTACTAAAATGTAAAAACCCCACAATAAACCCAAAATTTTTGTAAACTCAGCATTGTAATCCTTATAGAGAATAAACTTTGAATTGAATTGAATTGAATTAAATGTCCGACATAGACAAGGATGTCAGCCACAGCACCATGTCTTCCTTTGCAGATGACACCCGAATCTGCATGACAGTGTCTTCCATTGCGACACTGCAAGGCTCCAGGCGGACATCAACCGAATCTTTCAGTGGGCTGCAGAAAACAATATGAAGTTCAACGATGAGAAATTTCAATTACTCAGATATGGTAAACACGAGGAAATTAAATCTTCATCAGAGTACAAAACAAATTCTGGCCACAAAATAGAGCGAAACACCAACGTCAAAGACCTGGGAGTGATCATGTCGGAGGATCTCACCTTCAAGGACCATAACATTGTATCAATCGCATCTGCTAGAAAAATGACAGGATGGATAATGAGAACCTTCAAAACTAGGGAGGCCAAGCCCATGATGACACTCTTCAGGTCACTTGTTCTATCAAGGCTGGAATATTGCTGCACACTAACAGCACCTTTCAAGGCAGGTGAAATTGCTGACCTAGAAAATGTATAGAGAACCTTCACGGCGCGCATAACAGAGATAAAACACCTCAATTACTGGGAGCGTTTGAGGTTCCTGAACCTGTATTCCCTGGAATGCAGGCGGGAGAGATACATGATTATATACACCTGGAAAATCCTAGAGGGACTAGTACCGAACTTGCACACGAAAATCACTCACTACGAAAGCAAAAGACTTGGCAGACGATGCAACATCTCCCCAATGAAAAGCAGGGGTGTCACTAGCACGTTAAGAGACCATACAATAAGTGTCAGGGGCCCGAGACTGTTCAACTGCCTCCCAGCATACATAAGGGGGATTACCAACAGACCCCTGGCAGTCTTCAAGCTGGCACTGGACAAGCACCTAAAGTCGGTTCCTGACCAGCCGGGCTGTGGCTCGTACGTTGGTTTGCGTGCAGCCAGCAGCAACAGCCTGGTTGATCATGCTCTGATCCACCAGGAGGCCTGGTCACAGATCGGGCCGCGGGGGCGTTGACCCCCGGAACTCTCTCCAGGTAAACTCCAGGTATACACTCACAAAACACACACGTACCCCACCCCATGTCCCAGCCACCCTCGCTACTCTCTCATCTCCCCCTTCTTCCCAATGTAACAATTGGAATGGACTGGTCTCAGCTATTAAAACAGCAGCACCTCCCTTAAGCTTCCCAGTATACCCAGCATAAACTTTATATCCATCTACCAACAAATCCCTTCCATACCTAAAATTATGCTCTTGTAAAAATATTACTTGTATGCCAAATCTCTTTAAAAAATCACTAAATATCTTACTCTTTACATCAGCCCTTAGGCCGTTAACATTTAAAGTTGGACACTTAAAAATGCTATCGGGGGCTTACCAATCGACCGACATCCTTGCGTTTCCTTACGTTTTTGCTGAACATTCTTTTCACATTGTCCTTTCTTTGCCTCACCTTTCCTCTGCCCCTTTCCCCCCCCCTTGTTACTTTTTTTTTGCACATCCACTGATAGTTTCTTACCAGTTCGTTGGGCTGGTGTGAGGACATCATCACTATCAGAAGCCCCTGCCTCTCTCTTACGTGATGCCTCTACTATGTGAATTCCCTCATCTTCACATTCTACGTTGTGTACTTCAACCACAACCTCACTAATCCTCTTTGATTGCATATCCCCATCACCCACATTACTCACCTCTTGAATTCCTTCCTCACCTATAAGTTTCCCATCTGACACCATGCTTAGTGTCCCGTCCTCATTCTGATTACCCAAGAATTCTATTGTAGCCGTAACCTGACTACCCAATTCCACTCGTCTCACCTCATCCTCCATACACATATTCTCTATAACCTGAGAGATCTCCGGTAATGTTACACATTCTTCCGGATTGTCCTCCACGATTTTACTCCATGTTCTATGATCTTGAAGATGCTCCCCTGTAGACTGGGTCGTCACCTCTCTCTCCTTCCCCACTTCTTTCCCCTCTCCATATTTCTCAGGTGTCGATCGACGAGGACACATTGCTGCCATATGATCAAAGGCTCCACACAGTCTACAGGTTCGTCTTTGCCTCGCATATGTTACGTATACCTGTATTCTAAAGTCACTCAGAGTCACATATGATGGTATAGATTTGCGCAAAGACATTTTGAGGGTAAAGGAGCCCTCACGCAGTCCAGCATACATATCATCAGACCACCTTCCAACTGATGCCTGATGTTATAACACCATACTCATTGAATTTGCTTTTATATCTTCTTCATCCGCTTCAAATGGGACATTCCGTAACTTTACCCAAGTATAATACTTGGATACGTCCCTCATTCGTACTTCCAAACCAGGATTAACCTTCATACACACGTCTTGGTATTTTTCCACCATCTTGTCATATGTCGCAGCCATCACAAATTTCACAAAGATCCTTGTTGCTCCATTTAAGGCAATACCATACAGATCGTCTTTGTTGATGCAGTAGGTATCCCGTAGTATGGCAGGCAGCATAACAGAAGCATTGGTTTGATAAACCGTTCCTTTCAACACCTCAATACACACAGTGTTGATTATCTGCCTGATAGCCTGCGCCATTTTGTGAAAATCACTCAGTGCTACCAACAGGTGCTAGCTCAACCGCCAATGTCCGTCCTCCACCAAGGCTGAGTGATGAATGCAGGAGCAAGGCGCAGCACAACCTCACGGCCCTAGAGCGATGAGGTCAATTGTCATTACTGTAATTAAGAACACCACCACCACCTTGTTCAGCAGCCTTACACTTGCTTTCACAAATTGTGACAATCTTCTTTTTGGTACACTCTACACATCTTTCCTTGTGTTGCTCAAGATGTTGTTTCAGGAGAAATTGTTGTGTTTCCAGTACCCTTATGCGCGACATCAGGTTGTATACCACAGGAGCAAGACTTGGAACATCTGGAGACGTGAAGTCCCGGTCAGCTGAGCTCGTTGGCTGACTGTCAGCTGACTCAGCTAGGCTGGTATTGACAGGCGACGTGATGGAGGTCTGCTGACGTGCTCCCCAGGTGAGGTGCTCAACCCCATTGTCTGAGGGCAGGCATGAGCCCGTATTCAGACCCGAGGTACCTGGTAGTCCTGGGGGGTCATGATGGGGGGTACAGGGTATGGTGCAGTTGGCTGCAATGTGGGCAGCCCTCACACTGCAGTCAGCATGAGCTGCTGTGACTCCTGAGGTATTACAATTGATACATTGTTTAGCAACAGTCTGTTGCTGTTTGATCATATCATAACACCGTTCAGAAGGATGAGCATTGGCACACACTGCACACCAGTGTGACTTAGATAAGATTTCGCTCGGATTTTTAAGCCCGGAGGGTTAGCCACCCAGGATAACCCAAGAAAGTCAGTGCGTCATCGAGGACTGTCTAACTTATTTCCATTGGGGTACTTAATCTTGTCCCCCAGGATGCGACCCACACCAGTCGACTAACACCCAGGTGCCTATTTGCTGCTAGGTGAACAGGACAACAGGTGTAAGGAAACGTGTCGAAATGTTTCCACCCGCCGGGAATCGAACCCGGGACTTCCGTGTGTGAAGCGGGAGCTTTAGCCACCAGGCCACTGGGCCATCGGGGCATTTCCTGGCAATGTGGCCCCAGCGTTGACACTTATAACATCGACGTTGAGGAGGTCTGTACAATGCAATGTAATAGCGTCTGTTGAGGGCTGCACGGGAGTGAATATAGCGTGGCAGAGTCCCCTGCCAGTCCACTCAGCTAATATCAGACTGTTGGAAAGTCGACGAGGGCTTGCAACTTGCTCTGACGCCAGATATTGAGGATTCAAGTGCTTGTTGACGTTGTAGATGACAATAAGGACTTTAGGTGCCCTTGGTGGGGCAGCTCGGAGTTTGAAGTTGGCATATTCGTGAGTGAGAAGTTTGTCTATAAATGCTGAATCATTAGGCACAAAGACGTAGTTACTCATTGGACAAAC